>JAJOOR010007692.1:0-83479 GCA_036250505.1 Solanum acaule | reverse complement strand
GGAAAGAGGACTCAAAGACCTTTCATAGGATAGGTAATGGCCCACCTAATTCGTTTTGAGTTAAAAGATATGACCATTTAAAGTTGACCCTTACAACTTACTAGTTCAAATGACTAGTTTCCGGACGTCACTGTCATTTCTCATCATTTCATCAAGTTCTCAACTCCAAACTCACATGTGAGGCACTAGTTTCACTAGTTCGTTTTTAGGGTCGTCACAACTGCATTAGCATACAAAATCTACTCATATACACTTGGCACATTATTTCATTATCAGATTATTGAAGTACCTAGTTTCGGTTTTAGCTTAAGCCATGCTATCATACCGGTTCCTATCATGTCACATACAGATCAAACACATTCAACTATTTAAGCCTATAGATCTATCACATTTCAAAAAATTTGGACAAGTGTCAATTTCATGCTCTTATTCCATCATGCTTTCATTCTTAATAACTTCTACAGATACATTCCTACACAAGCCGGTTCAACGTAAAAGTAAAGCAATCCCTTTGCAAGAAAACCCCAAGGGAGGGTTATGAGTTGGGTTACTCAGACTTCACCCTATCACTCACAACTCATTTACCCAACCCCCACAAAAAAATGGTGCAATTGGCCTCAATGCACACAAAGAAAAATAAAGAATACGGTGAAGCAAACCTGGGGCTTATATGTGCCGAAGACCCATCAAGATGCGGGTGGGTTCAATTTCCCGGAACCCACTGGATCAACTAGTGTCACGACCCAAGGGTACCCCCTAGACGTAACATGGCGTACTTGACCCCGAAGGGGTCTCATACAATCCCTTAGCATATCATAAC
This sequence comes from Solanum acaule, assembly GCA_036250505.1. NCBI lineage: Eukaryota > Viridiplantae > Streptophyta > Magnoliopsida > Solanales > Solanaceae > Solanum > Solanum acaule. The sequence continues at coordinate 82,659 of JAJOOR010007692.1, read as the reverse complement.
ATAAAGTATTAGAACAATAAGAGTAAAAACGCATTTAAGTCCAAATGTCTTTATAAAAGAAAAGAGGAAGTCTAACTTGTGTCATTTAGCCATCTATTCCAATTCATGAGTCAAAATAGGGTCACAGCCCCAACAACATAATCAAAAATAGAAAGTACTAAAAAGAAACTCAAAATGAAATGTCCCGTCCTCGAATCATGAAGACTCACCACAAGAAAGGAGAATAGTCAATCCAAGCTTGACTCAAAGGATAGCCACCTTAAGAACCAAAACCTACACTTTAGGAAAATGTAGAAAAATACGGGTTACTACAAAAATGCACTAAGTATGAGAGCCATGCATAAAATCATGAAAACATGCAAAAAGGAACATTTTAGTTGAATGCATGCAATTTTAAAGTTAAAACCTCATTTATAAGATAATGGAAGAGCATAAGTCATAAGCATGTTCTTTACATAAATACTCACATCATAAGAGAACCATATCATTTGCACCCTCAAAGCATACTTGTGAAATGCAAGGATAAGATCCCATAACCCTACCCAAGATAAGTAAAGCTTATTGAGTAACCATCATTCATAGTTCATGTTCTTGTTCATTGTGGGAAAAAGCCATAACCTACATAGACCATGTGAGCTTAACATGGAATTCAGTGTCATGCCCCACACCGAAAAGAGGTGTCCTACTTGCCTAAGGTAGAACTACCATGTATTGGCTTTTAGGTGGATCCTTTAGCTAAATAACCTATGGGTGCACATAGTTTTGGGATAAGGAGATTGTTACTAGAAACCCCAACCTTACTTAACGGGGGAGCCTCCATCTCATGAGATTACTTTTAGAAGCTTTGCCTTAATTAACGGGGGAGCCTCTACCTCATATTCAATATCCACTCGGTGCTAAGCATTTCTTCCCGCAATTACTTGTTTAGTCTTGAATTAAGTTCACATGCATGAGAGAGTGCATTGACACTCTATCCAACACAATTCATAAAATAGCTCATAGATTCAATAGGTGAGAATGACCTTTCAACCTTAGAATCATCATATTGTGAGAAAACCTTTCACATCATTTTCATTATGTGTTTATGAGAATGACCTTTCAATTAACACAAAAATTAGATTATAATCATGTTCATAAAGCATATACAATGAATCCACAATCATGCATAATTGTCATGTTTTACTCTTCTTGGGTCAAGGATCACATTCCATCCCACACATCTAGATTTACTACATTAGATATGGATAAAACATGATTCAATTAACTAATTATTACAAGCACAAGCCCATAGTATTCTTTCTTCATCAATTCACCCATATCACAAAGGCATAAATTGGGAAATAGGGGATTTCATGGGTTCTTGGGGGAATTAATCATAAATCAACAATAAATAATCAATTCAATCATAATCCATCATAAATAAACCATTAAAAATATTTTTGGAAAGAACCCATGAAATTGTAGTCAAACCCTAACTTTTGGGGAAATCACTAGTTTAGAAATTGAGTTTAGAGGGGCACCATGGATGAAGACTATCCATGGATGAAGGATTACCATACCTTAGGTGAAGATATCCAACGAATTTGAGTGAAAAAACCTCTTTCTTCAAACCCTAGCTTGATTCTCTTCTTCTTCTTCCTTGGAGTTCTAGAGAAAAGATTTGGGGAAAATTGATTTCGATTTGGGAAGTTGGTAGTTATGATCTTAGATGACTTAGTTTAGGGACTTAAAAACCTTATATAGTTAGTTTAATTAAGTGTAAAATGACGTCACTTAACATGAAATTAAAAAGGAAAACCCTAAACTACCTCTCAACTAATTCCCAAAACCAGATTTCAGGCATGACCCACAACCCAATCACCTACGGACTATGGTTGGACCCACGACCTATGCTGGTGAAGCGTGGGTCGGGGTCTGTGTCTTGAATCTGCAGGTCTAATCGACGGCTGCCTACCCACTGAGTGTGGGTTGACCCACGAGGCGTGGGTGCCCTCCATGGGTCACTGCCAGGCGGCCTCTAGGAGGCTTTTCCTCAAAGACCCATGGTTGGTCCTTGGTGTTTAAACCTTGACGTTCTAACACAAAAACATGAATTTTAAGGTATGGGGAGGTACGTTTAAGCTTCTAACCCTAACGTTAAGCTCTAGCTAAGACTACTAGTTTTCGGATTGTTACAATATCTCCCCCTTGGGAACATTCATCCTCGAATGATGATCTAGACACCTTACAGAAATAAAGACTCAAGACTAGCGGCCCATTATGCAAGAAACAACAAAATAATGCACAATCAATGCAATACAAGGGAGTACGAACTACATCTAATAACCCAATATGCATGAAACTCAATATTTCTCATATTCATAGGAGGAACTACCTTCTCCAACTAAAATAATGCTCAACACAACATCATAAAGACAATATGCAATTATTCTCAGAAGCATACTAAAGAATGTTCATCAACACATCTCATGAAGTCAAATAGGCAACCCATACTAAATGCACAACAATATGAGGAACATAAATCATGAAAACTCATTTTCTCACTAAACATGAATTTCATAAGGAACATGCATAACATAAGGAAATCATGAATAAGCTCATATAACACCCATGACTTCCAAAACACTAAAACTCAAGAGGAACTAATTACCTCAAGTTTCAATAGGAGTATAAGGAAAGAGATGAGGATATTGGGACTTCATATCGGCCTCGGCCTCCCAAGTAGCACCCTCAACTCAGTGATTTCTCTATAAAACCTTCACGGAAGCTATTTCCTTGTTTCTCAATCACTTGACTTGCCGGTCTAGAATCTCTACCGGAAACTCTTCATAGGAAAGACTTTCATCAACTCCTAACCCTTCTAGGGGAATAATGGAAACCGGATCTCCAATACACTTTTTAAGCATAGAAACATGAAATAACGGATGAACCGGAGCCAACTCATTTGGCAAGTCCAATTCATAGGCAACTTTCCTAATACACTTCAAAATTTGATATGGGACCCACATACCGGGGACTAAGTTTCCCCTTCTTGCCAAAGATCATCAGACCTTTCAATAGGTGAGATTTTCAAATAGACCCAATCATTAACCTCAAATTCTAGATCCCTTCTTTTAACATCGGCATAAGACTTTTGTCTACTTTGAGCCATTCTCAACCTCTCTCTAATGAGCTGAACTTTCTCAATAGCCTCAAAAGTCAATTTGGGATCAATAAGAGCAATATCACTTACCTCAAACCAACCCACCGGAGGCTTACATCTCCTACCATACACGGCTTCAAACGGAGCCATACCGATACTTGAGTGGTGACTATTATTGTAGGTAAACTCTATTAATGGAAAGTGGTCATCCCAATTACCCTTGAAATGTATAACACACGCCCTCAATGTTTCTTTTAAAGTCTGAATGGTGCGTTCCGCTTGACCATCCATTTGAGGGTGAAAAGTTGTGCTAAGCTTCACCTTATTACCAAGATCTTTTCGGAATGACTTCCAAAAGTGTGAAGTAAATTAAGTACTCCGATCCAAAATAATAGATAAAGAAATTCCATGCAACTTCACTATCTCACTTATGTACACCTTGGCATAGTTTTCCGCCGAATGAGAAACCTTAACGGGAATAAAGTGGGCTGATTTTGTCATCCTATCTATAATGACACTAATAGAATCATGTTGCCTTCGAGTGCGAGGCAAACCCACAATAATGTCCATATTCACATCATCCCACTTCCAAGTGGGAATAGAAATATTTTGTGACAAGCCTCCCGGCCTTTGATGTTCAACCTTAACTTGTTGACAATTAGGACATTTGGCTACAAATCCTGCAATATCTCTCTTCATACCATTCCACCAATTGACTTCTCGTAGATCACGGTACATCTTGGTGGCTCCCGGATGAATACCGAGAACTATGAGCCTCCTCTAAAATTTTCTTTCTCAACCCATCCACATCCGAAACACATAATCGACCTTGGTTCCTAAGTACCCCATCTCCCATTTTGGAGAAAGCTTCAACGGACTTCTTGAGTACCGAACCTTTCAATTCAACTAATATAGGATCAAGATCTTTTTTAGACTTCACATCCACCACAAAGGATGATTCAGAGCCATTTTGAACCATGAAACCGCCCTTGGTGGAATCCACTAGTTGGACACCTAATCGGGCCAATCTATGCACCTCACGAACCAATTCTTTCTTTTCATCTTCTACATGAGACACACTATCCATGGATAATCTATTAAGTTCATCCACTACCACATTAGCCTTGTTGGGGTGGTAAAGGACACATGTCATAATCCTTCAAAAGTTCTAAGTACCTTCTTTGTCAGAGATTCAAGTCCTTTTGACTAAACACATATTGGAGACTCTTGTGATCGGTGAAAACATCCACATGCACCCCATACAAGTAATGTCTCCATATTTTGAAGGCAAATACTACCGCTGCTAATTCAAGATCATGGGTCAGATAATTCTTCTCATGGACTTTAAGTTGCCTTTAATTATAGGCAATCACTTTACCATTTTGCATGAGGACACATACCAAACCCACTCTAGAGGCATCACAATATACAATAAAACCCTATGTACCCTCCAGTAAAGTCAACACCGGAGCAGAAGTAAGTCTATCTTTCAACTCTTGGAAGCTTTCCTCACAAGACTCTAACCACTCAAACTTACCTTTTTTTTAGTCAAAGCCATCAACGGAGAAGCAATGGAGGAAATCCCCCTCAACAAACCTCCTATAGTACCTGGCCAAACCCAAAAAGCTGCTAATGTCAGAAATAGTTAGAGGTCTAGGCCAACTCTTGACCGCATCCGTCTTCTTAGGATCTACCTCAATACCCTTCCTTGACACAATATGACCAACGAATCTACGGACCTCAACCAAAATTCAAACTTGCTAAACTTTGCAAAAAGTTGTTGGTCGTTAAGAACTTGCAATACAATTCTCAAATGGTCCCTATGTTCATTCTCACTTCTTGAATAGATCCCAAAATATTATCGATGAACACAATCACATATCTAGGTATTGCCTAAAAACTTTATTCATTAAATCTATAAATGCCGCCGGGGCATTTGTCAAACCAAATGACATAACCACAAATTCATACTGACCATATCGGGTCCAAAAGGCCATCTTGGGAACATCAACCCCTCTCACCCTTAGTTGGTGATAACCTGAACGAAAATTAATTTTTGAGAAATAGCTGGCCCCTTGAAGTTGATCAAACATGTCATCAATTCTTGGAAGGGGATATTTATTCTTATTGGTCACTTTGTTCAATTGACGATAATCGATGCACATTGTAAGAGACCTATCTTTCATTCTAACAAACAACACCGGAGCACCCCAGGGAGAGATACTCGGTCCGATAAAATCCTTTTCTAACAAATCCCTTAGTTGCTCTTTCAACTCTTTTAACTCTACCGGAGCCATTCAATAGGGAGGAATGAAGATAGGTGGCGTATTCGGTAAAACGTCAATACCAAAATCTACTTCCCGCTCGGGAGGCATACCGGGTAAATAATCAAGAAAAACTTCTAGAAACTCATTCACTATCGGAATCGACTCTAGAGAAGGGGTTTCAGACTAAACATCCATCACCCTAACAAGATGGTAAATGCACCCTTTGGAGATCATTTTCCTAGATTTAAGGAAAGAAACAAATTGACCTCTAGGGATATTCCTAGATTTAAGGAAAGAAACAAATTGACCTCTAGGGATAGAATTTCCCCCTTCCACTTTAAGATAAACTCATTTGGAAATTAAAATCTAACCACCCCAGTCCTACAATCGATATAGGCATAACATGCATGCAACCAATCCATATCCAAAATCACATTAAAATCTAACATGTCTAACTCCACTAAATCCACCAAAGTGACTTTATGAGACAAAGTAATGGGACAACTTCTATTAACTTTCTTAGCAGCCACGGAATCACCAATCAGGGTAAAAACCCAAAAAGGCTCTAACACCACTTTGGGGAGTATCTGAAACTTCATGGCCACTAAAGGTGTCACAAAGAACAAAGTAGCACCGGGATATAATAAGGCATATACATCAATAGCAAAGAATTTTAACATACCAGTCATACCATGCGGGGAGCTTTCTTGGTCATCTTGGGATCAAAGAGCATAAAAGCGGTCTTGCTTTTAGGCATTGGAGTTTGGCCATAAGTATTGTTCAATTCTTCAATTGATGACAACTCTTTGCGCAACCATAACAAGCACCCATGCCAACTAGGCATTTACCATCATTTCTCCTTCCAAGTTTGGCACAAGTAGGCTTTGCCATAGTAGTTCCCTTATCATGACCTCCTTGAGGGTTAGGGGTAGTTCATGAGTTCACAAATTGGACTCATTTAGGGCTTTATTTTGATAGAAATAGTGTCCTCAAATGCTTATTTTTTCTCAATATCTGATGAAAACTCTTAAGTTTCAGGTATTTGAAGTTTTATTGAAAGCATGGACACTTAGGTGCAAAAAGGAACAAAAAGACTGAAAAGAATGAAGAGGTTGAAGCTTGACCATCGCCAAACACACTTGGCGATTCGCCGAAGGGATTCACTCTGCCCTTTGTTCCAGTGCGCGAAGCCCTTAAGAAGAAGGATCAAAAGGCGATTAAAGGAGCAGTGGGTGCTTTGCCGAATATTTCCGCAAAGCAGTACTAAACCGCCGAATGGTCAAGAACGTGAAGATGCTGAAGGTAAGCATGAAATGGCGATGAAATAGAAGAAGGGCGAGTCACCGAGTCATTCGGCGACATCGACTAACCTTATCGAAAGATCCGCCAGAATACTAAACTTATTAATAATTTGAGGGGAGTCGAACATTTATTTTAATTTCCAGAATAGAATAGTACTTTTTGGGGAAATTTTCTCTCATGTTTAAAGAGGGTTTTGTGGGAGACTTGAAGAGAGAAGGATTTCATCTTCCCCAAGTCGGAAGTGGGTCTTCTCCATTCTTCTTCCTTTGCTTAAATCAAGGTTTAATTTCTTATACGCATTTGATTTTTGTATCATTTTAGGTGTATTTTGTTATTTCTTGATGTGTGGCTAAAAAACCCCATTCTTGGGGTGTGATTTAGTAAATATGTGTTGATATTGTTGTTGGGTCTTGCTTGCTTATAGGTTAAATGTATTTTAATGGTGATTTCACCTAGTGGTTGTGGTTTAATTTAATGGGTTTGTAGTTGCAAATACAAAACCACCCATATGTTTTCGACTTTTCCTGAGAGGGAGGTCGCGAAACCAAGATCACTAGACTGATGACCTAAGGAGTGGGTCGACATGAGGTTCAGCCCGAGTGGGTGAACCCTAGTCCCATATCCTAACACTCAGCTCGAGAGAGTGAGTGGGGTAAGGCGTATGTTGGTCTTCATGCGGCAAGTGGGTGTCCGAGAAGAACCCATTTGAAATGGGGTAAGTTGCCCGAGAGGGAACTTATTTCCATCTAAAGCTTAGCCTAGTCACTATTATCTTGTAAATTCCTATCAAAAGTATGTACCCAACGATTTATATCAACTTGTATTGCGGTCACACTCCAAGAACTTTCTCCCATACTTGAATTTTCTCTTTATTTTTGTTGTTTTAGCTATACTTGTGACAAACCCCCATTGATATTTGACCCTTTGGTGTCACCTACTTGAATTTACTTTGTTTTTATTCGATAATTTCTCAAACTACAACTAAATAGAACAAAATTCTAGCCTAACTATTATTTTCACTACCACTCCCTTGGGACACGACCCCAACCCTTGGTTGGGTTACTATATTAGCGACGATCGTAGACACTCGTACCGTAGGTTAGTGTCGTTGGTCACGATAAGCATCAAAATGGCGCCGCTGCCGGGGAGTGGTGTTACGTGAAGATGTAGTTCTCCTTGATTTTTTGTTCTTTTTAGTGTAGCTTTTACTAATTTTACTTTTAGTGTAGTTTTTTTTTTGTTTATTTATTATTTCTGTATGCAGGTTCTGTGAGAATGACAGAGGGAGTGGGTGGCAAGCCAGTTGAGGCAGATTAAGAAGTCGAGGGTGACTTCAAGATAGCTGCATTGGTATCTCAACTAAATGACATGACCACTAAAATATTTGAGGTGGAAAACCAGTGCAAATGCCAAGGGAGGTATATACCTCCTCATGCGCGGAAGAAATCTAGAGAAGATGAGAAAAGTCATGTTGAGGACACACTTCAAATCATTCTCCAAAAGATCATCGATCAAGATCGAGTGTTGGAGGTAATGAGAGAGAATGTTGAAGCATTGAATCAATTAATTGGATCTCATTCTAGATCAATCCAGCACATCAGATCACTCCTAATGTTTGCAATGCCTCAGCTCCATCCAAACGATATATTAGGGTTACCTAGTGACACTAGACCTAGCTCCAATAACAGAGAGTGAGGTAGGGCCTATGTTGAGCCATGACGTTAAATAAGGTGCTTTTTGGGAGGCAACCCAAGGTCGTAAATGTAGGATTTTACTTTTATAAATAATGGTGTGTTAATGTGGCAGGTTAAAAATGAGATAAGTGTGGAAAATTTCAAGTTGGCGAGCAACAGGTCCATTTAGTGATTCGCCTAATAGGTCGGCGAGCTCGGCTGAATCCGCCGTTGGGCTCAATGCTAGTGCATTGCAGAGCTTGTAAAACTCCCTGAACTCAAAAAGTACCTCGGCGCATCGCCAACCTGTTCAGCGATCTTGATTCACCCCACCATTTTTGCCGCCTGAAAATTGAAGATTTTGAAAAAAGGGCGGGATAAAAGACTGCTCGGCTAGTGCGACTATGGTCGCCAAATAGACAAGAACTGAACGGTTATATAAACGCCAAAGGTCAAATTTTTGAATCTCTCACTTTCCCTCGTTTCAAACTCTCCAAAATCACACCAAAAGTATTATTTTCTAGATTTTTCCCTTAGATTATTATTTTAGTCAGTGATTAGTGTTTGGGGTTGGATTTCTTTGCTGCCTAGCATTACAAAAAGCCATTTGATCGACATCAAAGGTTAGTCTCTAAGACCCAAATTTACTTTAAAAATTTGGTACTCATTTGCAATGACCATATCATATTGTCGTGTGCTGGTCCTTCTGAGGTGACTCCGGGCACTGATGCCCAGATCTCAAGCACTACACAAGGCACTAGTGCCCAGACAGATGGAGCGACTGTGTAGACAAGACTTCCTCTTTACCTCCCTCTTTGTCTTACTTTATTTCACTTTTGGATATTTTTGTTTGCATTTGAGGATAAATGTGTTATTTGTGGTGGGGTGAGGCCCACCTTTTGTGATTTTGTGACTATCTGGTTTTGTTTATATATTGGGTTGTGAGCTTAAATCGTGTTTACACTGCTTTCTGTGGATGTATGAGCTTGTGGCTCCTTGCATTTTTAATTGAAAAATAATTTTGACCCTTCCGAAAAAATTTCTTTTTAAAATTTTTTTTGCCACCTCTTGTGTTGAAAGTGGTTGTTCTTGTACAAATTCAAATCTCATTTTCGATCAATACCGATGACTTGAATAGTGCTCTCAATCGAACAAACATGAATGTGCGGCTACGACGAGAACAAATGAAGTGGCATAGACAATATGTGAACTCTTTGCATCTTGTTGTGATTAGCCATTTCTCAAATTGATTCTATTGTAATGACCGTTACACACTAGCGAAACTGTGTAGTCTTGTTTGACTTAAGTGTCGATGCCTTGTGTGATGAGATTACTTTGAACCTTGCATGAATAAACCTAGAATTTGCCCCATTAGTTTGATTGATTTAGTAAGGTGTGCTCTTGAGATGATCTTAGGCAACTTTTGAAGAGTGTGAGTCAATTTGACACATACCTCTTTTGTTGCCTACCTGTTAGCGTGTGAAACTCTTTTGAACACCCTTTGAGCCTTACCTTTCTTTGGAAGAACCTTGATGAACCTTAGACCTTACTTGACCAACTACCTATAATTCTTTTGATTTGTGGTTTAGCGAATAGCCAACTTAGGCCAAAAGGCTAAGTTGGGGGTGTGCTGAAAAGGAAAAGGAGAAGTCAAGAAGTGCAAGAAAAGTTCCCCTTTAACCCATGGTATTGCATAAAAATGGAACCAAAAAAAAGTGTGTGGAATAAAGTACAAAAGAAATCGGGTTTCCAAGCAATCCATGGAGGTGAATAAAAAGATGATTTAGAAGCACTTGAAAAAGAATTGAAAAAAGGGAAAGAAGGGAATGCATTGAGAATACCACACCTCACAGGGATGAAAAAGTCACTGAGCCTAAATGACCATACCTTTGCACTCAGTCCCATTACAAGCCTTGAAAATACCTTTTTGATCTTGAGTAAGCCAATTCAAAAGTTGATTGGAAAATAAGGGCAGACCTGTGGGTGAAAACATGCACTGTGTTCCTCTTTTTGAGTGTGAGCGTTGCATCTGATTCCTGATCTTAAATGGATTAACCTATAGGTGTGAATATGGAATCATTCTTTGTGTGAGGGCATTTAGATACTTTTTGTTGAGCTTGAACTTGCCAAGTAGCAAGTATTGCGAGCATGAGAATCTTTGGTAGTGGTGTGTCATAACTTGAATCTTTGAGTACACAGTTGATCTTTGCATAAGTAATTTGAGTCTTGTTGTGTATGTTCATGATTTAGTCTTGTGTAGCACTATTTGAGACACCTTGTTGAACGACAGAACTTGAGTTTTCTTGAGGACAAGCAAAAGTTTAAGTTGGGGGTGTTGATGAGTCCACAAATTGGACTCATTTAGGGCTTTATTGAAAGCATGGACACTTAGACACAAAAAGGAACAAAAATGCTGAAAATAACGAAGAAGCTGAAGCCTAAGCATCGCCAAGCACACTTGGCAATTCGTCAAAGGGATTCACTCCTCCCTTTGTTCCAGTGCGCGAATCCCTGAAGAAGAAGTATCAAAAGGTGATGTAAAGAGCAGTCGACGCTTCGTCGAATATTTCCGCAAAGCAGTACTATACTGCCCAATGGTCCAGAACGTGAAGATGCTGAAGGCAAGCACGAAATGGCGATGAAACAGAAGAAGGGCGAGTCGCCGAGTCATTCGGCGACATCTAACCTCGCCGAAAGATCCGCCAGCACTATTTTCTAAAGTCTGTAAATACTAAACTTATTATTAATTTGCTGGGAGCCGAACATTTATTTTAATTTTCAGAATAGAATAATACTTTTTGGGGATATTTTCTATCAAGTTTGTTGAGGGTTTTGCTGGAGACTTGATAAGAGAGGATTTCATCTTCCCCAAGTTGGAAGTGGGTCTTCTCCATTCTTCTTCCTTTGCTTAAATCAAGGTTTAATTTCTTATACCCATTTGATTTTAGTAGCATTTTAGGTGTATTTTGTTATTTCTTGATGTGTGGCTAAAAACCCCCATTCTTGGGGTGTGATTTAGCAAATATGTGTTGATATTGTTATTGGGTCTTGGTTGCTGATAGGTTAGATGTATTTTAACGGTGATTTCACCTAGTGGTTGTGGTTTAATTTAATGGGTTTGTAGTTGCAAATACAAAAGCACCCATGTGTTTACAGCTTTACCAAGAGGGAGGTTGCGAAACCAAGACCATTAGACTGATGGCCTAAGGAGTGGGTCGACATGAGGTTCAGCTCGAGAGGGTGAACCCTAGTCCCATATCCTAACACTCAGCTCGAGAGAGAGAGTGGGGTAAGGCGTAGGCTGGTCTTCATGCGACAAGTGGGTGTCCGAGAGAAACCCATTTGAAACAGGGTAAGTTGCCCGAGAGGGAACTTATTTCTATCTAAAGCTTAGCCTAGTCACTATTATCGTGTAAATTTACTATCAAAAGCATGTACCCAACGATTTATCTCAACTTGTATTGCGTTCACACCTTAAGAACTTTCTCCCATATTTGAATTTTCTCTTTATTTTCATTGTGACAAACTCCCATTGGTATTTGACACTTTGGTGTCCACTTGAATTTACTTTGGTTTTATTCGATAATTTCTCAAACTACAGCTAACTAGAACAAAATTCTAGCCTAACTACTATTTTCACTACCACTCCCTTGGGACACGACCTTAACCGTTGGTTGGGTTACTATATTATCGACGATCGTAGATATTTGTACCGTAGGTTAGTGTCGTTGGTCATGATATGCATCAGTAGTCACCCTATCCTTGTTGACCTTTGGAGCACTAAAAGATTCTTGGTTGGAAAACCTTTGTTTGAACCTTTGTCTTCCTTGTCCGTCGGACCTAGCATTGGAGAAGTTCCCATCACTGTTCTAGCTATTTTCACATTCCTATTCATTTGCTTGCTTTTTTGCTCCTCAATTTGTTCGATATGGACCATGAAACGTGAAATATTCATACTTGTGATAAGCATTGTTGAAGACATTCATTGACTACCAAGTCGGACAATTCCATCACAAATTTATTCATCTTAGCCCTTTAATCTCCCACTATGGTTGGGGAATACTTGGATAGTTAGGTGAACTTTAGGGCATACTCTTTCACACTCATACCCCCTTGTCGAAGGTTTATGAACTCTTCATTTTTAGTTCTGTCAACTCTAAGGGAAAGAATCTATCAAGAAACTCTGATTCAAATGATTCCCATACTATCGAGCCCGCTCCTACGGGTGGGCGTGGACTTGCCTTGGGCATGAAAAGTTGGCAACCAAACTTCCTAGCTATTGCCTCAAAAACCATGGGCAACACCACGGCCCATGGTGGACCTCACGAACCATGCAAGTGGTCGTAAAGGTCACTTGGCACCAAGGTTCTAAGGCCTTGCCAAGGCCATGCCTTCACAAGACCAAGTCATGACAATGGCCATCACTACGGACCGTGGTCCTTACCACGGATCGTGGGAAGCTTCGTGGTCTTGCCTTAGCCATAGGTAGGCTTGGCGACCAAAAGATAGCTACTGCCTCCACCACCATGGGCACCACAATGGCCCGTGGTGCTCTTCACGAACCGTACCAGTGTCCTTGGTCATTGACGGGGATCATTAAATGAAGGTCAAATTGGACTTTTCCTTTGTAAGTCCAACTAGTGTGGGGGTGATTTGGGTATTTTAGGGGGTGGTTTATATATTGTTTTAAGTCATTTTTCACCCAATCTCAAAACACAAACACCTAAATAGTTCTCTCAATATTTCTCTCTCTACAAGTCCCTCCATTGAAGAACACCACAAGCTTCAAGATTAGGGTTCAAGCTCCAAGGTTTTCACTCCAATTTCATGGCAAAGCTTCTATTAAGGTATGGGAACCTTCATTCATGGAATTTCTTTCTCCATGAATCCCTTCAACTTCTAATTTCGAAATTGGGAATTTGTCCAAAAACTAGGGTTTTGATTCTAGCCATGGGTTCTTCGGGAAAATGATTTCCTTATGTTACTTGTCTTATATTGTGATGAATATGATGTTTAATGAGGGTTTTAATTGTGAAATTTCCCATGAACCCATGTGTTTCTCCATGACCCCAACTTTATGAAAATTGAGATGTGTTTGTAGATGCAATATGAATATTTAGAATTTCATGTATGTTAATTTAGTCTACTAATCTTGTCTATTGCATTCTTAAAGTACTCATTATAAGTGTGATTACAAGATATGGTTTATGACCCTTGAAGGGTAGATGGTAAGTGTCGAATCTTGAAGTATAGCCTTGAAGGCAATGGATGAAGGTATTCTATGTTTAAGATTGTCATATATGATTTGTTGATCCACTTGAAAGGTGGATGTGCTTACTTTTCATGTATTTATGTATGAAGATATGTTCCACTTGAATGGTGAAGATCCAATGACTAATGGGTGAATTATGGTATTGTTGAAAGACTAGTTTCCTTTACTACTACACATGATTATGTATGAATTGTCTTGGATGATTATATGATGATTCTAAGGTGAAAGGTAGTTCTCACCATGTTGAATAAATGAGCTATGTTATGAGTTGGGTTGAATGAAGGGTAATGTACTCCTTCACATATGAAATTATAATTCAACTTAACTATGTATAAGTTGGAGAATAATGCTTAGCACCGAGCGGATATGGCAAATGAGGTAGAGACTCTCCCACTAGTTTTAGGCCGGGTCTTCTACATATGCTCTCATGAGATGGAAACTCTCCCGCTAGTACAATAGGCCGGGTTTCTAGAAGCAATCTCCCTATCCCATAACTATGTCCCCGCATAGGTATTAGCTACTGGATCCACATTATAGCTATATATGTTTAGTTCTACCTTAGACAAGTAGGACGCCTTCTTTCAGTGTGGGGTTATATGACATCGGATTCCATGTAGATCACATGGTGTATGTCGGTTATTGCCATTCACCCTATGTAATAAGATAATGAATATGACTTGAACTATACTTGTGATTTTTTGACAAGTTTACTTAATAGGAGTGGGGGTATGGGACTTCACTTTTATATTGCACAAGTAAGCTTTGAAAGGGATTGTGGGTTGGATCATTTTACTATGGCAAAACATGGAGGTATGGTATTTGTTGATTGGATTGTTGTTATGGTATGACTCTCCTTATGTATATGTAATGAGTATGATTATTCCTTATGTATGATTATCGATTATGATGAGGTCTAAAGTTGATATGTGTCACTTAGTTGATTCTAAATGGGTACTTAGTATAGTTGTCATTATGGGATGCCAACTATACATTGCACAAGTATGCTAGGGTTGCTAAGGTGATGTTTCCATTATGTTATGAGGGTTTATGTGAAATGTGATATTATGACTTGGGTTATGTCTTTATGTGTATAAATGGTCTTTAACTTGACAAATGCATGATTTACACTAAAATGTCCTTTTTAGCATATTTAAGGATTTTTATGCATGTTTCCATACTTAGTGCTTATGTACTAACCCCTTCTCTTCTACATCTCCTATGAGTGTAGGTTCCGGCCCTTTAGGTGCAACTAGTCCATTTTTCAGGAAACTTAGATTGCTATCTCCAAGTTTGGTGAGTCCTCAAGTCCGAGGGCGAGATGCTATCGATTTTGGTTCTAGCTTACTTTCTTTGTTAAAGACTATATTGTAATCCTTGTGATAAGACTTTCTATTGATGTAAGGGCTAAGTCCCAACTTTCTAATTCCTATGTTTAGATGGTGTAATGAGACAAGTCTAGATTCCTACTTTTGATATATGAAGGAAGTTGAACTTCTATTGTAAAAGTTTTAAATTTTCCGCATTATTCTTATGTCTTATGTAATGATGATATGTTTAGGGCTTGTATGAGACCCCTTCAGGGTCAAGTACATCGTGTCACTCATAAGGGGTAGCCCGAGTCGCGAAATAATGCGACTAGAAACTCGGACTACTAACGTAAAAGTTTTCCATCTAATGAGACACCGTATTGGAAACCCAACTACTAGCGTGAAGCAACCCATCTCATACTCCTATCCACTCGGTGCTAAGCATAATTCCCTTTAAAAGACATATTAAGTATTTTCTTAAGTTCATGTTCATAAGAGAATGCACTAGGCACTCAAACCAACATAACATCATAATAGCTCATAGATTCCTTAAGTGAGAATGCCCTTTCACTTTAAAATCTTCAATATGTGAGTAAACCTTTCACATTGCATTCATAGTGTGTTCATGAGAATGGCCTTTCATACAGCACAACAATACTATCATAGTCATAACATATCATACATAGTCATATCATATCGCACATAGTAATATCACATCATATATAGTCATGTGTAGGGGTATAAGAAAGAAGGATCTTGCATCAATACCACCATATACACAATAATTAACACCTCCAACTTTCAAGTGGATCACCATGATTATGTACATTTCATGCGTAATAGTATATAGGTGCACGTGAGAACTAGCCTTTCAATTGACACCACAAATACCTCATAATCTTATTTATGCATGGAGTGTGTGTGTGTATAATTGTCCTTATAATGACACAACAACAACAACATTATCATCATAGATACTTTACCCTCAATGTATTCCTAAACATACATATAATATCATAATCATGCATATACATCATATGTTACATTCAAGGGTCGTATTGAGTCAACACATCTAGCATTCAATACATGAAACATAGATAGAATCATAACTCAATTACAATATTCATTCCACGCATAACTCATATGTTCATGTCAGAGGTCATGTAGATGAAGTCTTCTCAAAATAGGGCCATACACAATTCAACATACATAATGGCTTCCT
Organism: Solanum acaule; assembly: GCA_036250505.1. Lineage (NCBI taxonomy): Eukaryota > Viridiplantae > Streptophyta > Magnoliopsida > Solanales > Solanaceae > Solanum > Solanum acaule. The sequence goes on along the minus strand of JAJOOR010007692.1, from coordinate 66,474 downwards.
TCTTGGAGCCTTAACACCCTTATTTTATTTATTTTAGCACTTTACCCTCAAGTCCTAGGAGTCATCTTCATATTACAAGCCTTACTCTCAAGCCATGCCTCACATGATCACCAAGTATGCCTAATTCTCAGGTTAATCTAACCACATGCCTCATTCTTGATCAATTATAGCCATATAGGATCATATAAGCTCAATCCCAACACTACACAAGCTTGATTATTCATATAGGTCATGATCAAGTAATTTCATGTCTAGAAGCTTTACCCTAAATCAATTCAAGTCAAGGTGATATAAGCTAAGGCATTACATGAAGAAGTTCATCAATCTAAGAAGGTCACCTCTAACCCTCAGGTCACCTCTAACCCTCAATTTGCCTCTTCCAAGACCTAACTCTAGAATATATCAATTCACCTTATAAATCTTAGGTTAATCAAATATACATGTAGAATCATACTTATATTATGCAATTATATCAGAATTAACTCACATCCAACCAATTGGACCAACTTGCAAAACCATCACATAATGTAAAGAAGAATCATAGCTAGGGTTGGTGGTCTCATGGATTCTTGAAGGAGATGAGTTAAAATCAAATAAAATCAATCATAAATTCATAAACAAACATAATTCAACCTTTAAAAACAAATTTAAAAGGAATCCATGGTGTTGAGTTGAAACCCTAGCTAATTAGGTTTTCTAGATTTGAGTTAAAAGCTTTTGAAAGGGCTCCTTGGGTGATAGCTTCCCAAGGATGAAGAACTCCCATACCTTAGGTGTAGAATACTTCCAAATTCGTATTGAAAATCTCCTTCCTTCAAGATTTACTTGATCTCTTTCTTTGTTCTTCAATGGAGGTTCTAGAGAGAAGATTCTTGTAGGGAAGAGTAGCTGGGTTTTGATTTAGGGTCTTGGGTTATAATGATTTAATGACTTACTTTAGGGTCTTATTAGATTATATAGGTGATTAATTAATTAATTAACCGACCTCCCTTAAACCCTAATTAATTCCCAAACACCTAACTAAAAACTAAAACTCCAAAAACTGGCAGCACCTACGCCCCTCCACCTACCGACCATAGGTGGAGCTACTGGACATCAATCACCTCTCTGGTCTGCACCTGAGGCTTAGTTTTGCATGCCTGGTGTAGGCCTTGACCTATGCACATGACCTACGGGGCATGGTCTGATCTAGTGGTTGTAGAAGGCCATCCGTAGGTCACTATATTTTGAGAGTTTTACGGACTGCTTTGGGGTCCTTCTGAAGTACCCCTTTGGTGGTCCCTGGGGAGTCGTACACAGATGTTTAACCCCTAAAACCCCTATTCTAAGTACGGGAACCATTTTTACAAGTTTTAACCTTCGTACAACACTCCAAAACTCTTAACAATGGCTCTAGAACGCACTAGTTCAACTCACTAAATTACGGGGTGTTACATTATCCCCCTCTTGGGAACATTCTTCCTCGAATGACACCTTAAACAATTTTTGCAATTAAAGACTCAAAACTAGCAGCCCAATCATGCATGAAACATCACAATAATGTACAACTCAGAATACAATATTCACAATATGCACTTATTCAAAGGAGGAAACATCAACTCCAATTCTACTTGATCAATGCAATATAAGGAAGTAAGAACTACATTTACCAACCTAATATGCATGAAATGCAACATATCTTAGGTTCATAGGAGGAACTACCTTCTTCTAGTCATAATATGCTCCACATACTCTCATGGAGCTCGTAAGCATTTACTTCTCAAAAGCATTTTATTCAAGGAGGAATTCTCAACTCCTAGTCAAAACAAGCTCATATAATCTCCTCATGAAGTTCAATAGGCAACTCTTACTCAAAGCACCACAACATGAGTGAAACAATTCACATGAACTCAATTTCTTTCAAAACACAAGTTTTCATGTACATGCATTATATAAAGAAGCCATGGCAACATAGAAGCGCATAACAACAATATTAGCTAGGCCTACCATCTCCCCTTTAGGAGTGAGCCTCCACAAACATATCTAAACATCATTAATCACATAGTCATAGGAAGAATTACCTTTTCCAACTATAAGCAAGACCAACACAAAATTATGGAGCAATGTACCATTTCATCAAAAACATAACAAATACTGTTCATCAAATCATCTCATGATGTTAAATATGCTATCACCATACTAAATGCACAACAACATGAGGAACACGTAAAACATGAATAATCCATTTTATACAGAATATGAATCTTTGAAAAACATGCATAACATAAGGAGATCATAGAAAATTTTAATACACTCATGACTCTTAAAAATAAAAGAAGCCCATAAAGGAACTCTTGGTCTCAAGCTAGACTAGGAATAGAAGAAAACGCTGAGGATATCGGGACTCTTAATCAATGTTGCTTCTCAAGCACATGATCTCCCCCTTGTGAGTAAGCCCCTTTTTACTAAAACCTCAAACACTACTCCTTTCTAACAAACTCAAGCCTTACCAAGGCTCATTATAACCTTACCGAGCTCTAGAACTAATAGAGGTCTAATAACCATGCATCCAAACCCTATCAAGGTTAACAAGAGTAAATCTAAGGAACAAGAGAATCATAGGACACATATAACATCCAAGACTCCACAATCAAGAAATGAGTCAAGGAGAACTGATCATCTAAAGCTAGAGGAGGAATAGAAGGGAACATAAGGATATTGGGACATATCATTGGCCCTTGGCCTCCCAAATAAGAACCTTCAACTAAAACCCTTAGTAAAATGCCACTCCTCAACATTTTCACGGAAGCACTTTCTTACTCATCTATTTCTTAACTTGCCGGTCTAAGATCCCAATTAGTACTTCTAGATTAGAGAGCTTCTCATCTAAGCACTCTTTCTCACAAGGAACCTTACCAACACCACTCAAAGTCTCATATGAGCCTACCAAACCGGGATTAAACTTCTCAACTCACTATATCTTTGAAGGTGAGGTTATCAAGCAAGCCTAACTCTTGAACATCAAGGACACTCAATGACCTTACCATTTAAGCACATTAACCCCCACTTGGGGGTAAGACTATACAAACTCTTTACATCATTCCTTCCTTCAATTTTAAGCTCGGAGCAAGTCATAAGTAAACCTTCAGACTCATCACACAAGATGATTCTAAACCATGGAGAATTACACTTCTATCCTCTTTTAAAGTAGTCTAGTCACTCAACATCTCTAGGAACCACTTAAGCCCCACTATTCCACCAATCTATCATCATACCTCAAAACCTATCATGACTAAGCCGGGTTCTCCCAACAACTTAACATACCTCACAATCACCTTGCCAGGTAGGCACACTATCTCCTCCTTGGGAGTAGGCCTACTCAAATTCTTTTAAACCTCTTTCATAACCTAAAGGCAACCATGAAGCATCTTTCGCACTAAAGACATCATCACAATCTATCATCTAAAATCTATCGACTCACAAGGCCACAATTGTCATCTTAATCAACCTTTCTCCCTCACTCCTTGTAGCATAAGCCCTTCTAATAGTCACATCCTAAAGACCATCAGATGAGGGATAAGAGAGAGAACTTATAGATCTATGGCACGATTTAGAGAACGAAGAAGTGAAGTTTTCCTAACATCCCATAGTTTCCTATTCATAAAATGTAGTGCGCTTCACATTTATGAAAAAGACTCAACTAGATGTGGTTTGAGACATCCTAAAATTATCCCAAACCCTTATGATCTGATACCAAGTTTGTCACAACCCGGGAGTACTCCCTAGATGTAACACGGCGAACTCGACCCTCGAAGGGGTCTCATAAAATCCCTTCGCATAATCATAGTCATAAGATCATAGGAAAATAGAGCGGAATTTAAAACTTTTCTTTGCAATCGAAGTCTTTTATTAAAACGATAGAGTCTATACACTATGTCTCAAACCATCTAATTACTTGGAATAAAACTCTTGAATATAATCTTAGGGACACAGCCCTTACAAAAATCTAAAACATAAAAGAAAGACATAAAAGACATATGGTCAAGCCTTCAAATACAATGAGGACTCACCAATCATCTTCTTCTTGATGTCCTATGAACCTAGCCACGAGGATGGAATCCAATATCTCCAAAGCCTGCACTTATCGAAAAAGTAGAACCATAGGGTTAGAACAAAAAGTACAAAGTATTGAAGCAATGCACAAAATTCCTTAAAACATGCATAAAAAGGGACATTTCATTTGAAACCATGCTATATGTCATTTTAAAACATCATCTTTAAATAGTTGGCGAATGCAACTCATAAAGCAACTTACGTACAAATCATCATAGCATAAGAGATATCATCTCATTACAAACATAGTCTCGAACCCAAAAAAGTACATATCCCAATCTTCACAAAATATAGTTCATACACATAGTCACATACCAAGATTATCTCATCATAATAGAACTACCACATAATCAACCCTAAGCTATACTTGTGCAATGCATAGATAGGATCCCATAATCTTATCTACACTAAGTACCACTCTTAGGCCACCAACAACGTACACATCTTACATTACCTTATTCATAGCCAACATATATAAGTAAGGGGTCATACATGTTCATAACCTATAACAAGTGAAGTCAACCTTAACATTCATACATACCTTTCATACATAACCCATATCATGCATACATAATTCATATACCTTCGTAGTATAAGGAACCCACACCATAACCCCTTTATTAGTCTACTTGTGCAATGTATAAGTGAAGTCCCATAGCCCCACTCACACTAAGCAAAGCTCATTAAAAAGTCATAACTATAGTTCATGTTCATAATTCATATAAAGCATACATTTAACTCATAATCATCATATCATGAAAGAGACATATCGTGCCCACTCTCAAAGCCTACTTGTGCAATGCACGAATGAAGTCTCATACCACCATTCATATAAGTAGAATCTCTTGAGGAAACAAAGAACATGCCCATGTTCTTATCATAACTCATATTCTTATGATTTATAGAGATTTAGCCTTAACCGACATAGACCACGTGAGCTACATAGAATCCGGCGTTCTACCCCCACACTGAAAAGAGGTGTCCTACTTGCCTAAGGTAGAACCTACATAATAGCTTAAAGGTCGACCCACTAGATATATACCTATGTTGGAACATAGTTATGGCATAGGGAGATTGCTACTAGAAACCCAGACTACTAGCGTAAAAGGTTTCAATCTCATGAGACACCGTATTGGGAACCCAACTACTAGCGTGAAGGAACCCATCTCATACTCCTATCCACTCGGTACTAAGCATAATTCCCTTTAAAACACATATTAAGTATTTTCTTAAGTTCATGTTCATAAGAGAATGCACTAGGCACTCAAACCAACATAACATCATAATAGCTCATAGATTCCTTAAGTGAGAATGTCCTTTCACTTTAGAATCATCAACATATGAGTAAACCTTTCACATTGCATTCATAGTGTGTTCATGAGAATGACCTTTCATACAACACAACAATACTATCATAGTCATAACATATCATATATAGTCATATCACATCGTACATATCCATATCATATCGTAAATAGTCATGTGTAGGGGTATACGAAAGAAGGATCTTGCATCAATACCACCATATACACAATAATTAACACCTCCACCTTTCAAGTGAATCACCATGATCATGTACATTTCATGCATAATAGTATGTAAAGGTGTACCTGAGAACTTGCCTTTCAATTGATAGCACAAATACCTCAAAATCTTATTTATGCATGGAGTGTGTGTGTATAATTGTCCTTATAATGACACAACAACAACATTATAATCATAGATACTTTCCCCTCAAGGTATTCATAAACATGCATATAATATCATAATCATGCATATACATCATATCTTACATTCAAGGGTCATATTGAGTCAACACATCTAGCATTCAATACATGAAACATATATATAATCATAACTCAAGTACAACATTCATTCCATGCATAAACTCATATGCTCATGTTAGAGGTCATGTAGATGAAGTCTTCTCCTAATAGAGCCATACACAATTGAACATACATAATGGCTTCCTTCTTAGACCATTAACACCCTTAATTTATTCATTTTAGCTCTTTACCCTCAAGCCGTACGAATCATCTTCATATTACAAGCCTTACTCTCAAGCCATGCCTCACATGATCACCCAGTATACCTATTTCTCAAGGTAATCTAACCACATGCCTCATTCTTAATAAATTATAGCCATATAGGAACATATAAACTCAATCCCAACACTACACAAACATGATCATTCATATAGGTCATGATCAATTCAATTCATGTCTAGAAGCTTTACCCTAAATCAATTCAAGTCTAGGTGATCTACTCTAAGACATTACATGAAGAAGTTCATCAATCTTAGAAGGTCACCTCTAACCATCAATTTGCCTCTTTCATGACATAACCCTAGGCTATATCAATTCACCTTAGAAATCTTAGGTTAATCAAATATACATGTAGAATCATACTTAGATTATACAATTACATCATAATTAACTCACATCCAATCAATTGGACAAACTCGCAACACCATCACAAAATGTAAAGAATAATCATAGCTAGGGTTGGGGGTCTTATGGATTTTTGATGGAGTTGAGTTAAAATCATATATAATCAATCATACACTCATAAACAAACATAATTCAACCTTTAAAAGCAACTTTAAAAGGAATCCATGGAGTTGAGTTGAAACCCTAGCTAATTGGATTTCCTAGATTTGAGTTAAAGGCTTTTGAAAGGGCTCCTTGGGTGATAGCTTCCCAAGGATGCAAAATTCCCATACCTTAGGTGTAGAATCCTTCCAAATTAGTATTGAAAAGCTCCTTCCTTCAAGCTTTACTTGATATTTTTCTTTGTTCTTCAATGGAGGTTCTAGAGAGAAGATTCTTGGAGGGAAGAGTAGTTGAGTTTTGATTTAGGGTCTTGGGTTATAATGATTTAATGATTTAGTTTATGGTCTTATTAGCTTATATAGGTGCTTAATTAACTGACCTCCCTTAACCCCTAATTAATTACCTAATTAATTCCCAAACACCTAACTAAAAACTAAAACTCCCAACACCGGCAGCATCTAGGCCCCTCCACCTACGGACCGTAGCTGTTGCTACTGGACACCAATCAACTCCGTGGTTTGCACCTGAGGCTTAGCTTTGTAGGCCTAGTGCAGGCCTTGACCTACGGGGCGTGGTCTGATCTACTAGCCATAGATGGCCATTCGTAGATCACTATATTTTGACAGTTTTAGGGACTGCTTTGGGGTCCTCCTCAAGGACCCTTTGGGTGGTCTTTGGGGAGTCGTACCCGGATGTTTAACCCCTAAAACCCCTATTCTAAATACGGGAACCATTTTTACAAGTTTTGACACTCATATGATTCTCGAAAACTCTTACCAATGGCTCTAGAACTCACTTGTTCAACCCACTAAATTACGGGGTGTAACATTATCCCCCACTTGGAAACATTCGTCCTCGAATGACACTTTAAACACTTTTTGGAATAAATGACTCAAAACTAGCAGCCCAATCATGCATGAAACTTCACAATAATGTACAACTCAAAATACAATATTCACAGTATGCACTTATTCAAAGGAGGAAACATCAACTCCAATTCAACTTGAACAATGCAATACAAGGAAGTAAGAACTACATTTACCGACCTCATATGCATGAAATGCAACATATCTTAGGTTCATAGGAGGAACTACCTTCTCCTAGTCATAGCATGCTACATATACTCTCATGGAGATCATAAGCATTTACTTCTCAAAAGAATTTTATTCAAGGAGGAATTCTCAACTCCTAGTCAAACCATGCTCATATAATCTTCTCATGAAGTTCAATAGGCAACTCTTACTCAAAGCACCACAACATGAGGGAAACAATTCACATAAACTCATTTTCTTTCAAAACACAAGTTTTCATGAACATGCATTATATAAAGAAGCCATGGCAACATATAAGCGCATAACAACAATAGTAGCTAGGCCTACCATCTCCCCCTTAGGAGTGAGCCTACACAAACATTTCTAACCAACATTAATCACATAGTCATAGGAATAATTACCTTTTCCAACTATAAGCAAGCCCAACCCAAAATTATGGAGCAATGTGCCATTTCATCAAAAACCTAACAAAGCATGTTCATCAAATCATCTCATCAAGTTAAATATGCCATCATCATACTAAATGCACAACAACATGAGGAACACGTAAAACATGAAAAATCCATTTTATACAAAATAATAATCTTTCAAAAAAATTCATAACATAAGAAGATCATGGAAATTTTTAATACACTCATGACTCCTAAACATAAAACAAGCCCATAAATGAACTTTTAGTCTCAATCTAGAATAGGAATAGAAGAAAATGATGTGGATATCGGGACTCTCAATCAATGTTGCTACTCAAGCACATGATCTCCCCCTTGTGAGTAAGCCCCTTTTTACTAAAACCTCAAACACTACTCCTTTCTAACAAACTCAAGCCTTACCAAGGCTCATTATAACCTTACCGGGCTCTAGAACTAATAGAGGTCTAATAACCATGCATCCAAACCCTATCAAGGTTAACAAGAGTAAATCTAAGGAACAAGAGAATCATAGGACACATATAACATCCAAGACTCCACAATCAAGAAATGAGCTAAGGAGAACTTATCATCTAAAGCTAGAGGAGGAACAGAAGGGAACATAAGGATATTGGGACATATCATTGGCCCTTGGCCTCCCAACTAAAACCCTTAGTAAAATGCTACTCCTCAGCATTTTCACGGAAGCACTTTCTTACTCTTCTATTTCTTAACTTGCCTGTCTAGGATCCCAATTAGTACTTCTAGATTAGAGAGCTTCTCATCTAAGCACTCTTTCTCACAATAAACCTTACCAACACCACTCAAAGTCTCATATGAGCCTACCGAACCGGGACTAAACTTATCAACTCACTACACCTTTTAAGGTGAGGTTATCAAGCAAGCCTAACTCATGAACATCAAGGACACTCAATGACCTTACCATCTAAGCACATTATCCCCCACTTGAGGGTAAGCCTATACAAACTCTTTACATCATCCCATCCTTCAATTCTAAGGTCGGAGCAAGTTATAAATAAACCTTCAAACTCATCACACAAGATGATTCTAAACCATGGAGAATTACACTTCTATCCTCTTTTAAAGGAGTCTACTCACTCAACATCTCTAGGCACCATTTAAGCACCACTATTCTACCAATCTATCAACATACCTCGAAACTCATCATGACTAAGCCGGGTTTTCTGATGAGTCCACAAATTGGACTCATTTAGGGCTTTATTTTGATAGAAATAGTGTCCTCAAATGTTTATTTTATCTCAATATCTGATGACACTTAGGAACAAAATGGCTGAAAAGAATGAAGAAGCTGAAGCCTGTGCATCGCCAAGCACACTTGACAATTCGTTGAAGGGACGCACTCCGCCCTTAGTTCCAGTACGCGAAGCCTTGAAGGAGCAGGATAAAAAAAGCGATGAAAGGAGCAGTCGGTGTTTCGCCAAATAATTCCGCGAAGCAGTACTATGTCACCCAATGACACAGAACACGATGATGCTGAAGGCTAGTGCAAGATGGCGACGAACTACACCAAAGGGTGAATTGCCGAGTTAATCGACGATTTTGACTAACCTCGCCGAAAGATCCGCTAACACTATTTTCTAAAGTCTATAAATACTAAACTTGTTATTAATTTTTTGATAGTCAAACATTTATTTTAATTATCATAATAGAATAGTACTTTTTTTTATATTTTCTCTCAAGTTTGGAGATGGTTTTCTGAGAGACTTGAAGAAAGAAGGATTTCATCTTCCCCAAGTTGGAAGTGGGTCTTCTTCATTCTTCTTCCTTTGCTTAAATCAAGGTTTAATTCCTTATACCCATTTGATTTTAGTATCATTTTAGGTGTATTTTATTATTTCTTGATGTATGGCTAAAAACCCCTTTTCTTTGGGTGTGATTTAACAAATATGTGTTGATATTATTGTTGGGTCTTGCTTGCTTATAGGTTAGATGTATTTTAATGGTGATTTCACCTAGTGGTTGTGGTTTAATTTAATCGGTTTGTAGTTTCAAATACAAAACCACCCATGTGTTTTTGGCTTGCCCGAGAGGGAGGTCGCGAAACCAAGACCGCTAGACTGATTGCCTAAGGAGTGGGTCGACATGAGGTTCAGCCCGAGAGGGTGAGACCTAGTCCTATATCCTAACATTCAGCTCGAGAGAGTGAGTGGGGTATGACATAAGCTGGCCTTCATGCGGCAAATAGGTGTCCGAGAGGAACGCATTTGAAACGGGGTAAGTTGCCAGAGAGGGAACTTATTTCTATCTAAAGATTAGCCCAATCACTGTTATCTTGCAAATTTCCTATCGAAAGCATGTACCCAACGATTTATCTCAACTTGTATTGCGGTCACACCCTAAGAACTTGTCCCCATACTTGATTTTCTTGTTATTTTTGTTATTTTTACTAGTTGTGACAAAACCCCCATTTGATATTTGACACCTTTGTGTCACCCCTTTTAATTACAATCTTTTTAATCGTTAATATCTTTAGCCATGACTATTTAGAACTTAATTTTATTTTTCTATTAATTCTCAAAACCACTCCCTTGGAACACGAACCCAACCCTTGGTTGGGTTACTATATTATCAACGATCGTAGACACTCGTACCGTAGGTTAGTGTCATTGGTCACGATAATCATCAAAATGACGCCACTGCCGGGAAATGGTGTTATTTGAGAATTTTTAGATTAACAGAAATTTTGTTATTCTTAGTTGTAGTGTCACTAACTTTAATTTTAGTTTTGTTTTTCGTTAAGTTGTTCATTTAGATGAGCATGGCTGCGCAGTGTAGTGGCAATTTGGTTGAAATGAGCTAAGGAGTCCAAAAGGACCTCACGCTAACCGCACTGGCATCTCAGCTAAACAACTTGGCAACAAAAATCTCAGAGGTGGAAGTCCAATGAAACAACAAGGGGAGGTATATACCCCCTCATGAGCAGAGAAAGTCTAGAGATGGGGAAAAAAATCATGTCGAGGACACACTTCAAATCATTCTCCAAAAGATCACCGATCATGATCGGGTGTTGGAAGAAATGAAGGAGAATATTGAAGTGTTGAATAAAATGATTGGATCTCACTCTAGATCAATCCAGCTAATCAGGTCACTCCTTAGTTTTGCAGTGCCTCATCTCCACCCAAATGACATATTGGGGTCACCTAGTGACACTAGGGCGAACCCCAATAACGAAGAATGAGAAAGGACTTGCGTCGTGCCGTGACGTTAACTAAGACGCTTCTTGGGAGGCAACCCAATGTGATGTTGCTTTAAGTTATTCTGTTTGAATAATGGTGTGCTGATTTTGTAGGTTAAAGTGAGAAAGATGTTGAAAAGTGCAAGTTGGCGAGCCAAGGATCGAGTTGGCGAATCGCAGAACCTATCTGCGATTCCGATTTAATCCGTCGTTGTGACCCCAAAATAAGGGATGTCTTGTAAAACTCGGCGAGATGAGTATGCGTTCGGCACGTCACCGAGTTGATCGGCGACAATACTAACATTGCCGAATGGCCGAGAAATGAACGGTTATATACAGGCCAAAGGTCAAATTTTTGAATCTCTCAGTTTCCCTCGTTTCAAACTCCTCAAAATCACACCAAAGGTACTTTTTCTTAGATTTTTACCTTAAATTAGTATTTTAGTCGGTGACTAGTGCTTGGGGTTGGATTTCTTTGCTACCTGGCGTTTCAAAAAGCAATTTGATCTGCATCAAAGGTTACTCTCTAAAACTCAGAACTTATTTTTGATAATTTTGCACTCTCTTGCAATTATAGTATCAGGATGATGTGTGTTGAGCCTCTCTGATAGAAATAGGGTGTTGTGATGCTATTGTTAATTCAAAAAGTTTGCCTCAAATGCTTTAATAGACAAATGCCTTAGTGTTTGTGCTCTGATTTGAATGAACTTGAAATGGGTGTTGCATAATCGTTGATATTGTTTGTGCTAAATAACGAAAATGAAGTGGCCCATATTTGTGCTAAATAATGAAAAGTGCTCAATGAAGGAATGGGTGACAACATTCCTTAGGGTAATCATAGTTAAATAGCCAAATTTGGCGAAACCGGAAGAAGTGTGAGTATTTCGGGGTGATGGGAAGTATGGGTCTTATGTAAATTTCATGTATGCATGCTTTGATTTCGTTTCCAGGGCTTGTAAGGTCGATTCTAAAAAGTGGGTTGAAAAATAGGCACGTTGAATCATTCGGCGAGCTGGGTTGTGCTCGCCAAACGACTCGGTGGTTCGCCAACTGGTCTTAGATCGCCCTTCATTCGTGTCCATAGTGCTGAGAGATCTGTAACTTTTGGCGGACACATTCGTGATCGCCGAAAGTAGTCGGCAACTCGCCAATAGGACTTTAGACCGCCCTTTGCATGCCCTCTTTGCCCTCTTTCACTGTATCTTTTGGCAGACAACCTTGTCATCGTTGAAAGTAGTCGGCGTCTCGCCAAATAGACTTTTTCATCGCTACTTTGCCTAGATTTCAAGCTAATCCCTTATGCAATAAGATTTTCTATGTTGGTGTTGAGTTTCGCTTAATCTCTTGATCTTTTACAGATATGGTACGCACAAACTTAAACGTGCCACATTAGAAAAAGGCAAAGGGAATTACAATCAATGAAGGGGGATCACGTCCTTCACAGAAAAGAAAGAAAGATCTCCCACGGGGAGATAAAGTCAAACAAAAGAAGCATATCGCTAGAAAAGGGTCAGCTATTGAGCCAGATTTTTTTGAGTCGGAAGATGAACAACCCTTGATTCATTGACAGAATAGGCTCAGGGATAGACCTTAATCAACACCTATCAGAGTTACATCAGTTGCAACTCCTCCGACTACCAAATCAATGCCAGCCCCAGTAGCACCTTTAGTGGCCCCCCGTAGCTCCACCTCCACCCAGATTGCTGAACAGATTGAAAGAAGATGGTTTACAAACCATTCTAGAAGAAAAGTTACTATCTATGGAGGGTTAGAAAGGTAAGCATGCTGAGGTGCTTGACACGCTCAAGTATTATGAGTTCGAGCAGTTCACCAGGCCTCGGGGCCCTTACATCCCTTCCTGGGTTTGGGAATTCTACTTAGCCTATGGGAAGTTAGTCCCGAAAAATAAGGAAAAGGCTAGTGAGTTCTGACCGGTGAAGTCGGTTATGGTTAGAGGCAAGGAGGCAGAGTGTCACAGCGAGCATATTAATGTTGTACTAGGTTGATCGCTGCACTCAGTACTCCCGTACCAGGGTTTGCCTATTGTTCCGTCCCTGGATGATTTAAAGGGTTGGTTAGCTCCGATGATTTCTGACATCACCCCGAGGTGGTTGGGTGCAGGTGCTCCGATTGAGAAGAGGGATATGAACATCGCCTACTGGTATTGGTTTGGTTTCATCAGCAGCACTAGCATGCCATCCCAGAACGAGTCCATTGTGCGTCATCTTAAGGCGGCTTACCTTGGTTGTATCATGGCCAGGAGCCTTTAGGTATACCCGCTCCTTATTCTCCTTCACATACTCCAGGTACATCATCTTCCTCCCAGCCTGCCAGGATCACTTAGGCCTTGATCTTGAAGATGGGGCAGTTGGCCTATTTAATTGATGTGAGAGCTATCCGACTGAAGAGGTCTAGTCCAGGGATGAGCAACAGGGCCATACTAGCAGCACTTACCCCATTTCAAACCGATGTTGATACCCTGATAGTGAGAGTCATTGCTTGCAAGAGCAGATATGGGGAAGCCTCTTAGGTGGCAGCTTTAAAAGCTGAGATTGCGAGTTTGAGGAAGGACGTACACTACCTTAAGTCTACTGACTTCACTTCACTAATAGAGAGGGCAGATGATAAGGATGCTCCTGAGACCACTGAAAATGTGCAGGGGGATGGCACAGCACATGCAGAGTCGGATGCAAAGATCGATGAGGAGTTGATATCAATTGATGCTGAGGAGACACATGAGAGCAGAGATGAGGGCATATTCATAGACTTGCCAAATCTTATAGAGACGGTTGTGCATCTGGTGATCCAGACATTTCTGGCTGAGACATCCACAGTAGCCCCTAGCGGATCTGGCACTATTATTTAGTGTGAGACTACTCTAGGCACTGATGCCCATATACAGACTGCTCAATCAGCCTCTGAGACCCCGACAGAGAGAGAGACTGCATAGATAGGACCCTTCTTCACCCCCTCTGTCTTATTATACCTTTTTTTAACTTTTGATACTTTTATTTGCATTTGAGGACAAATTGATTTTATTTGTGGTAGGGTGAGGCCCACACCTTTTGTGCTGATAGTTGTGTTTATGTATATATTTGGGTTGTTCTGTTTTAAATTGTGTTAAATACTGCTTTTCTGTTGATGTTTGAGCTTATGGCTCCTCTTATTTTTAATTGCAAAATGATTTTGACCCTTTCGAAATATGTTGAATTTGTCGCACATTTTTGCCACCACTCATGAGTTGAATGTGGCTCTTCTTTTGCAAAAAATTGAGTCTCGATTTCGATCAATACCGATGACTTAAATAGTGCTTGCAATCGAACGAACATGAATGTACGGCTACGATGAGGCCAAATGAAGATGCATAGACAATATGTGAACTCTTTGCATCTCGTTGTGATTAGCCATTTATCAAATTGATTCTCGTGTCATGACCATTGCACACTAGGGAAAGTGTGTAGTCTTGTTTGACTTAAGTGTCAATGCCTTGTGTGATGAGCTTACTTTGAACCATGCATGAATAAACCTAGAATTTACCCCGTTAGTATGATTGATTTAGAAAGGTGTGCTCTTGAAATGATCTTAGGCAACTTTAAAGAGTGTGACCCAAATTTGACATATACATCTTTTGTGGCCTACCCGTGAGCGTGTGAAACTCTCTTGAACACCCTTTGAGCCTTACCTTTGTTTGGTAGAACCTTGATGAATCCTAGACCTTACTTGACCACTATCTATAATCCTCTTCATTTGTGGTTTAGGGAATAGCCAACTTAGGCCAAAAGCCTAAGTTGGGAGTGTGGTGAAAAGGAAAAGGAGAAATCAAGGAGTGCAAGAAAAGTTCCCCTTAACCCCTGGTCTTGCAGAACAATGGTAACCCTTCGAAAAAAAATATATTTGTGGAATAAAATACCAAAGAAATCGGGTTTCCAAGCAATCCATGGAGGTGAATAAAAAGATGACTTAGAAGCACTAGAAAAAGAATTGATAAAGAAAAAGAAGGGAATGCCTTGAGAACACCACATCTCATGAGGATGAAAAGTCAATGAGCCTAAATTACCATACCTTTGCACTCAGCCCCATTACAAGCCTTATAAAGACCTTTTTGATATTGAGTGAGCCGAATCGAAGATCAATTGGAAAATAAGGGCAAGCCTATGGGTGAAAACATGCATTGTGTTCCTCTTTTTCAGTGTGAGCGTTGCATCTGATTCCTGATATTGAATTGATTAACCTCTGTGTGTGAATATGGAATCATGCTTTATGTGAGGGCATTTAGATACTGTTTGTTGAGCTAGAACTTGCACAAGTAGCAAGTATTGCGAGCATGAAAATATTTTGTAATCGTGTGTCACAACTTGAATCTTTGAGTACACAATTGATCCCTGCATAAGTAAATTTAGTCTTGTTGTGTGAATTCAAGATTGAGTCTTGTGTAGCACTATTTGAGACATCCTATTTTAACTGCTGAACATGAGGACAAGAAAAAGTTTAAGTTGGGGGTGTTGATGAGTCCTCAAATTGGACTCATTTAGGGATTTGTTTTGATAGAAATAGTGTCCTCAAATGTTTATTTTGTCTCAGTATCTGATGAAATCTCTTAAGTTTAAGGTATTTGAAGTTTTAGTGGAAGCATGGACACTTAGGAGCAAAAAGGAACAAAAAGGCTGAAAAGAACGAAGAAGCTGAACCCTGAGCATCGCCAAGCACACTTGGCTATTTTCCGAAAGGACGCACTCCGCCCTTTATTCCAGTACACGAAACCCTGAAGGAGTAGGATAAAAAAGGCGATGAAAGGAGAAGTCAGCATTTCATCGAATATTCCGTGAAGCAGTACTATATCGTCCAATGGCATAGAGCACAACGACGTGGAAGGCTAGTGCAAGACGGCGACGAACTACACCAAAGGGCGAATCGCCGAGTTAATCGGCCATTCCGACTAACCTCGCCGAAAGATCCACTAGCAATATTTTCTGAAGTCTATAAATACTAAACTTGTTATTAATTTTTTGTGAGTCGAACATTTATTTTAATTTTCAAACTAGAATAGTACTTTTTTAGATATTTTTTCTCAAGTTTGGAGAGGGTTTTTTGGGAGACTTGAAGAAAGAAGGATTTCATCTTTCCCAAGTTGGTAGTGGGTCTTCTCCATTCTTCTTCCTTTCCTTAAATCAAGGTTTAATTCCTTATACCCATTTGATTTTAGTATCATTTTAGGTGTATTTTGTTATTTCTTGATGTGTGGCTAAAAACCCCTATTCTTGGGGTGTTATTTAGCAAATATGTGTTGATATTATTGTTGGGTCTTGCTTGCTGATAGGTTAGATGTATTTTAATGGGGATTTCACCCAGTGGTTGTGGTTTGTAGTTGCAAATACAAAATTACCCATGTGTTTTCGGCTTGCCCGAAAGGGAGGTAGCGAAACCAAGACCGCTAGACTGATGGCCTAAGGAGTGGGTCGACATGAGGTTCAGCTCGAGAGGGTGAGCCGTAGTCCCATATCCTAACACTCAGCTCGAGAGAGTGAGTTGGGTAAGGCGTAGGCAGGCATTCATGTAGCAAATGGGTGTCCGAGAGGAACGCATTTGAAACGGGGTAAGTTGCTCGAGAGGGAACTTATTTCCATCTAAAGCTTAGCCTAGTCACTATTATCTTGCAAATTTCCTATCGAAAGCATGTACCCAACGATTTATCTCAACTTGTATTGCGGTCACACCCCAATAACTTGTCCCCATACTTGATTTTCTTGTTATTTTTGTTGTTTTAACTACTTGTGACAGAACCCCCATTTGATATTTGACACCTTTGTGTCACCTCTTTTAATTTATAATATTTTTAATCGTTAATGTCTTTAGATACGACTAGTTAGAACTTAATTTTATTCTTCTATTAATTCTCAAAACCACTCACTTGGGACACGACCCCAACCCTTGGTTGGGTTACTATATTATCGACGATCGTAGACACCCGTACCGTAGGTTAGTGTTGTTGGTCAGGATAAGCATCATTCTCCCAACAACTAAACATACCTCACAATCACCTTGCTAGGTAGGCACACTATCTCCCCCTTGGGAGTAGGCCTACTTAAATTCTTCTAAACCTTTTTCATAACCTAAAGGCAACAATGAAGCATCATTCACACTAAAGACATCATCACAATCTATCATTTCAAATTTATCAAGTCACAAAGCCATAATTGTCATCTTAACCAACCTTTCTACCTCACTCCTTGTAGCATAAACCCTTCTAATAGTCACATCCTAAAGACCATCAGATGAGAGATAAGAGAGAGAACTTATAGATGTATGGAACGATTTAGAGAACGAAGAAGTGAAGTTTTCCTAACATCCCGTAGCCTCCTATTAATAAAATGTGGCGCGCTTCACATTTATGAACAAGACTCTCGTAGATATGGTTTGAGACATCCTAAAATTATCCCAAAACCATATGCTCTGATACTAAGTTTGTCACGACCCGAGAGTACCCCCTAGACGTAACACGGCATACTTGACCCTGAAGGGGTCTCATACAAGCCCTTAGCATAATCACAATGATAAGATCACAGGAAAATAGAGCGGAATTTAAAACTTTTCTTTGCAATCGAAGTCTTTTATTAAAATGATAGAGTCTATACACTATGTCTCAAACCATCTAATTACTTGGAATAAAACTCTTGAATTTAATCTTAGGGACACAGCCCTTACAAAAATCTAAAACATAAAAGAAAGACATAAAGGACATATGGTCAAGCCTTCAAATACAATGAGGACTCACCAATCATCTTCTTCTTGATGTCCTATGAACCTAGCCACGAGGATGGAATCCAATATCTCCAAAGCCTGCACTTATCGAAAAAGTAGAACCATGGGGTTAGAACAAAAAGTACAAAGTATTGAAGCAATGCACAAAAATCCTTAAAACATGCATAAAAAGGGACATTTCATTTGAAACCATGCTATATGTCATTTTGAACATCATCTTTGAAATAGTTGGAGAATGAAACTCATAAAGCAACTTACATACAAATCATCATAGCATAAGAGATATCATCTCATTACAAACATAGTCTCGAACCCAAACATAGTACATATCCCAATCTTCACAAAACATAGTTCATACATATAGACACGTACCAAGATTACCTCATCATCATTGAACTACCACATAAGCAACCCTAAGATATACTTGTGTAGTGCATAGATAGCATCCCATAATCCTATCTACACTAAGTACCACTCTTAGGCCACCAACAACATACACATCTTACATTACCTTATTCATAGCCAACATACATAAGTAAGGGGTCATACATGTTCATAACCTATAAAAAGTGAAGTCAACCTTAACATTCATACATACCTTTCATACATAACCCATATAATACAAACATAATTCATATACCTTCATAGTACAAGGAACCCACACCATAACTCCTTTATAAGTCTACCTGTGCAATGTATAAGTGAAGTCCCATACCCCCACTCACACTAACTAAAGCTCATTAAGAAGTCATAAGTATAGTTCATGTTCATAATTCATATAAAGCATACATTTAACTCATAATCAAAATATCATAAAAGAGACATATCATGCCCACTCTCAAAGCCTACTTGTGCAATGCATGAATGAAGCCCCATACCCCCATTCATACTAAGTAGAACCTCTCGAGGAAACATAGAACATGCCAATGTTCTTATCATAACTCATATTTTTATCATTTAGGGAGATGTAGCCTTAACCGACATAGACCATGTGAGCTACATAGAATCCGGTGTTCTACCCCCGCACTGAAAAGAGGTGTCCTACTTGCCTAAGGTAGAACGTACATGATAGCTTAAAGGTGGATCCACTAGATATATACGTATGTGGGACCATAGTTATGGGATAGGGAGATTGCTACTAGAAACCTGAACTACTAGCGTAAAAGGTTTCCATCTCATGAGACACCGTATTGGGAACCCAACTACTAGCGTGAATGAACCCATCTCATACTCCAATCCAATCGGTGCTAAGCATAATTCCTTTTAAACGACATATTAAGTCTTTTCTTAAGTTCATGTTCATAAGAAAATGCACTAGGCACTCAAACCAACATAACATCATAATAGCTCATAGATTCCTTAAGTGAGAATGTCCTTTCACTTTAGAATCATCAACATGTGAGTAAACCTTTCACATTTTATTCATAGTGTGTTCATGAGAATGGCCTTTCATGAAACACAACAATACTATCATAGTCATAACATATCATACATAGTCATATCATATCATACATAATCATATCATAACGTACATAGTCATGTGTAGGGGTATAGGAAAGATGAATCTTGCATCAACACCACCATATACACAATAATTAACACCTCCACCTTTCAAGTGTATTACCATGATCATGTACATTTCATCCATAATAGTATGTAAAGGTGCACATGAGAACTAGCCTTTCAATTGACACCACAAATACCTCATAATCTTATTTATGCATGGAGTGTGCGTGTATAATTGTCCTTATAATGATAGAACAACAACAAGATTATCATCATAGATACTTTACCCTCAAGGTACTCATAAACATGCATATAATATCATAATCATGCATATACATCATATCTTACATTCAAGGTTCATATTGAGTTCACACATCTAGCATTCAATACATGAAACATAGATATAATCATAACTCAAGTACAACATCATTACATGCATAAACTTATACGCTCATGTTAGAGGTCATGTAGATGAAGTCTTCTCACAATAGAGCCATACACATTTAAACATACATAATGGCTTCCTTCTTGGAGTCTTAACACCCTTAGTTTATTCATTTTAGCTCTTTACCCTCAAGACCTAGGAGTCATCTTCATATTACAAGCCTTACGCTCAAGCCATGCCTCACATGATCACCAAGTACACCTAATTCTCAAGGTAATCAAACCACATGCCTCATTCTTAATCAATTATAGCCATATAGGAACATATAAACTCAATCCCGACACTACACAAACATGATCATTCATATAGGTCATGATCAAGTCAATTCATGTCTAGAAGTTTTGCCCTAAATCAATTCAAGTCTAGGTGATGTAATCTAAGGCATTACATGAAGAAGTTCATCAATTTTAGAAGGTCACCTCTAACCCTCAATTTGCCTCTTTCATGACATAACCCTAGACTATATCAATTCACCTTAGAAATCTTAGGTCAATCAAATACACATGTATAATCATACTTATATTATGCAATTACATCATAATTAACTCACATCCAATCAATGGGACCAACTTGCAAAACCATCACATAATGTAAAGAAGAATCATAGCTAGGGTTAGGGGTCTCATGGATTCTTGAAGGAGTTGAGTTAAATTCATATAAAATCAATCATATATTCTTAAACAAGCATAATTCAACCTTTAAAAGAAACTTTAAAAGGAATCCATGGAGTTGAGTTGAAACCCTAGCTAATTGGGTTTTCTAGATTTGAGTTAAAAGCTTTCGAAAGGGATCCTTGGGTTATAGCTTCCAAAGGATGAAGAACTCCAATACCTTAGGTGTAGAATCCTTCCAAATTCGTATTGAAAATCTTCTTTCTTCAATCTTTAATTGATCTCTTTCTTTGTTCTTCAATGGAGGTTCTAGAGAGAAGATTCTTGGAGGGAATAGTAGTTGGGTTTTTATTTGGGATCTTGGGCTATAATGATTTAATGAATTAGTTTAGGGTCTTATTAGCTTATATAGGTGATTAATTAACTAATTAACTGACCTCCCTTAACCCCTAATTAATTACCTAATAAATTCCCAAACACCTAACTAAAAACTAAAACTCCAAAAACTGGCAGCACCTACACCCCTCCACCTACGGACTGTAGGTGGAGCTACTGGACGTAAATCACCTCCATGGTTTGCACCTGAGGCTTAGATTTGCAGGGCTGGTGCAGGCCTTGACCTATGCCCATGAACTACGGAGCGTGGTCTGATTTACTGGTCGTAGATGGCCATCCGTAGGTCACTATATTTTGACAATTTAGGGACTGCTTTGGGGTCCTCCTCAAGGACCCCTTGGGTGGTCCTCGGGGAGTCTCACCCGGACTTTTAACCCCTAAAACCCCTATTCTAAGTACGGGAACTATTTTTACATGTTTTAACCCTCATACGACACTCCAAAACTCTTACCAAAGGCTCTAGAACTCACTAGTTCAACTCACTAAATTATAGGGTGTTACATGACCTTTCAACCTTAGATTCATAATATTTTGAGAAAACCTTTCACATCATGTTCATTATCTGTTTATGAGAATGGCCTTTCAATTAACACAACAATTAGATTATAATCATGTTCATAAAGCATATACAATGAATCCACAATCATGTATAATCCTCATGTTTTACCTCTTGGGTCAAGGATCACATTCCATCCCGCCCATCTAGATTTACTACATTAGATATGGAAAACAACATGATTCAATTAACTAATTATTACAAGCACAATCTCATAGTATTCTTTATTCATCAATTCACCCACATCACAAAGGTATAAATTGGGAAATAGGGGATTTCATGGGTTCTTGGGGGAATTCATCATAAATCATCAATTCAATCATAATCCATCATAAATCAACCATTAAAAACGTTTTTGGAAAGAACCCAAAAGATTGAAGTCAAACCCTAACTTTTAGGGAAATCACTAGTTTAGAAATTATGTTTGGAGGGGCATCATGGATGAAGACTATCCAAGGATGAAGGACTACCATACCTTAGGTGAAGAAATACAACAAATTTGAGTAAAAAAACCTCTTTCTTCAAACCCTAGCTTGATTCTCTTTTTCTTCTTCTTTGGAGTTCTAGAGAGAAGATTTTGGGGAAAATTGGTTTTGATTTGGGAAGTTGGTAGTTATGATCTTAAAGGACTTAGTTTAGGGACTTAAAATCCTTATATAGTTAGTTTAATTAAGTGTAAAATGACTTCACTTAACATTAACATAAAAAGGAAAACCCTAAACTACCTCTCAACTATTTCCCAAAAAGAGAATTCAGGCATGACTCATGACCCTCTCACCTACGGACCATGTTTGGACCCATGGCCCGTGCTGGTGAAACGTGGGTTAGGGTCTGTGGATTGATTCTGCAGGTCTGATCCACGGCTGTCCACCCACAGAGCGTGGGTTAAACCACGAGGCGTGGGAGCCCTCCGTGGGTCACTGCAAGGCAGCCTCTCAAAGGCTTTTCCTCAAGGACCCATGGTTGGTCCTTGGGGTTTCAACCTTGACGTTCTAACACAAGAACATGAATTTTAAGGTACGGGGAGGTACGTTCAAGGTACTAACCCTAATGTCAAGTTCTAACTAAGCCTACTAGTTTCTAGAGTGTTACAAATGGTGACACCATCAGTAGCGCCCTCATAAACAATAGGAACACCATCAATAGTGCTCCTCGAACTAGATGCACCTACAAACTCCATCTCATGGGCTTCCCTACCGATCAAGAGGGAGTGGTCTCTGGTACAGTCTCTAGAAGGGCGTCAATATCAGAACGAAGTTTATCCAACTCCGTCTAGAAAGTGGTGACATTAATGGTAGGTGCAGGCCTTTCCAAGACTCTCAACTCGTATACATCTAGGTGGTTGTGGACCGCCTCAATCTTCCCGTCCATCATCCGCTCCATACGAGCCTCAGACTCCTCTATAGATCGCTGCATCCAGGACCTTATGTGCTGCAGCAAATTAGCCATCCGATTCTCCAATTTCTAGACTCGAGACAGAGGAACTAAAATGAACCCTGTAGGGGAACTGGCGTGGGATGAGCTTGTAGCCTAACTAGTTGAGGTGGAAGGGGGAGCCTATGCATCTGTAGAAGTGGGACATATGGGAGTGTCACCAGCCTAAATATGCTCCACAACATCATCTAGATCAGCACCGAAGAGAGGTAGGTCAACATGTGGTTCCATCCGTGGTGCCGCAAGATTGGCACTATCTCTAATAAGGCTGATGTCCACAGTCTTGGTTGCCTCTGTCTGCTTATCACAATGTCAAATAGACATTGAATCTTCTCTTCACAAATGAAATATAAGGCAAGGAAAGGGCAAAGTGGTGGTGGTCTTAAATACCCTCTCATGAATCTCAGCGATCAGAATTCGAGCGAAGTCGAGCTCAAGTCCCCCCATAAGTGCTGCCAACATCAAAACCCTATCCATGTGACCACATTTTCTGCCTGTGTAGGAGATAGTCTAGTACGCAAAACGGTCAAAAAGAACTTTGTAGTGAACCTCAGAGTTGCCTTTCTGATGGGCAAGGTAGTATTTCTCACCCACTCGGTGCTCTCACCATCCTCTGAAATATGACGGGCCATCCATCATAGTACTGTCTCTCGCTGCTCTGCATCCTTCTTAAATGCCCCAGTCTGAACGATCCCTATCCTGTAGTCATAATCCACCGTATTAATCGGTAGAGTGTGAGTTGGGCAGTAAATAAAATGGCCCATAATGGTCTTGGATATGTCAACAAAGAAGTTCCACAACAAGGTAGCCTGTAGTGGGGGCTGAGATAGTGGCTTAGCCTTTTTGGGCAGAGCATTGGGGACAGTGGAGGCGTAGAACTCTTGGGTTATCTCTTCGCTGAACTTTCCCGGACTCCTTGCCATCCACTCACACTTGTGCCTCTTCAACAACTCTCAATAGTGGGCATAGTGTGGAGGCTACCCGTAAGTACCCGACGCTCCTCAATAATGGTCTAGGCCTATTTTTTATGCTTGTTCTAGTTCTGCCCATTGTATTATATTTGGAACTGGTCATCAACACACATCCTGTTTGGCTCAGTGGACAACTATATAGGGAACATAGGTATGACTAGCGGGTCATGAGCCTCTCTACATCTAGTGGCATTGGAAGTAGAGGCTGGTGTAAAACTGGAACTTGAGCCGGAATACGACTCTGAGCTAGAATGCGACTCTTCAACTGAGCTGGACTGCCACTACTCAGCATGCTGGGCCCCTCCTCAGACTGGGGGAAACTATGGGAGTGGTGGAGGAGGGATGCTCCTCGTGAGAAACAACCACCTGCATGTTTCGGCGTCTCGTGGTCACAAGGGCAGAGGGGGAGCCTCTAGTTCCCCCAGTGTGTATTCTTCTCTGGTAGACCCATTAAGAAGTCAATGTGAGGGTGAAACCGACTTTGACTTTCCTCTCCTCGAGTAAACAGGTGCCTGTTTTTGTGCCATGGTACCTGTGGAAGATTTGTAAGTACTTAAAGAATTCAAAAAGGACCTAGGAATAGTTTTAGAACACCTTTAGGACTTAGAAAACAATTAAAAAAATTCACAAGCAGTAGCTATTTTTGTGACCAACGGTGAGTACCTACGGTCCGTCGATGGAACGACGAGCCATGGTCCCCTCCGTAGGTTAGAGGGTCCATTTTGGGTCTCTGATGTTGGAACCACGAAATGTGCAAAACGGTCCGTCGATAGAACGACAGATCGTAGTCCACACTGTGGTTCACAACTTAGTAGATATTTATGTGCAGTCACTTGACGGACCACGACCTACGGGCCGTAGGTAGACCTACGGTCCGTTGGTTGAGGCTGTTGACCAGTGTTGTGCAGGGTTTGGTTCCAAATTTCATACAACGTATTAACTGCAACAATCAATCAATTAATCTAAGTCTAAACATGTATTTCAACATATTATGTGGTAGTTCATTATCAGTAGGGTTTCAATTATGCAACATTCAACTTTCAACACAAAACCAACGAAACCCTAAGTCAAAACTCCTAATTAGACCTATCAAACCCATTTATTCAAGTTAAATCGATAACACACTCACACACCATCATTCCAAGGGTAGTATCTAAACTAGATTTCAACAATTTAACAAGCCATTAACTACCCAAGGTCTAGTTGGAATTAGTGACTTCAAATTTAAACAATGAAGAATTCAATGTTTCGGTGAAATCAATTAACTTACAAGTAAACCAAGTTGGTGAGTGTGTAGTAAAGCGGTTACTTCTACCCACACTACCAAATTTTAAACACTGGAGAAGGAAGGATGTAGGAGAAAAGAAAAAAATGGAGATTTGGGGGAGATTTTGTGGAAGATTGGGGAAAATGTAAAATGAAATGGAAAGGTAGAATTTTATGGGTGTGACGGGGGAGAATTAGGGATGAAATCTAGGAATTCTAGTAGTTTGAAACGGTTTGGGGAAAGAGGGAACTGGGAAATGTATTTGCAATGAATGGTTTTTATTATAATGGGGTCCCGGTCGAGTTGACTATAACCCTAACTTAGACCCATGAAACCCAGTCGATGGACTATGGGTCGACCTACGGTCCATCGATGGGGACTGTGATTCACTCTAACACTTAGAAAAATTTAGAAACCATACTTGGGATCTACGGATGCCATCCACGGTCTGTGGAATGACCGACGGACCATCGATGGAACCTGTAGATCACTGCATCAACTTAATTTCTGGAACTTTTTTTTCTTCCCTGCACACGTAGCAAACATTAGGACTTCCTCTTTACATTTTTGGGACACTTTTTGTACACAGACCCTATTCTATCTATATCTAGCCAACACTAAAACTACAAATTTAAGAAAAACTCCCTATCAAAAAGAAACTCCTATACCTAGCTAGATTGTACATCTTGGGTTGCCTCCCAAGCAGTGCTTGATTACAAACCGCGGCACGACGTAGACACCTTGATTACTCAGACTTCATCAAGATCTCACTCCTCTATCACCTCATTGACACTCTCGGACTTCCCCAAGTAGATCTTTATTCTTTGACCATTAACCTTGAACTTTGTTCCATCCTTATTCTCTAGTTCAACCGCTCCATGTGGAAATACTTGGGTTATTGTGAATGGTCCGGTCCACTTAGACTTGGGTTTGTCAGGAAATAAACGCAACCATGAGTTAAATAGTAGTACCTGATCACCCAAAGCAAATTATCGCTTTTCGTTCTTCTCACCATGGTACTTCTTCATCTTCTCTTTGTATAAGGCTGAAAGTTCATATGCTTTTAGGTGAAACTCATAAAGCTTATTCATCTCATTAATTCTTTGACTCGATGCGGCGCCCCAATCCATATTCAAATTCTTTAGTGCCCACATCGCTTTATGCTCTAGCTTTACAAGCAAATGACAAGATTTCTCATATACAAGTTTGTAGGAAGACATACTAATGGGATTTTTGAATGTAGTGCGATAAGCCTATAGAGCATCATCAAGCCTTCTTGACTAGTCAGTTCTATTGGCATTTACAATCTTTGCAAGAATTTGCTTTATCTTGCTATTTGACACTCAACTGCGGATGATAAGGGGTTGCTATGCTGTGGCGAACACCATATTTCTCAAGCAATGCCTTGAACAATTTATTACAAAAGTGAGAACCTCCATCGCTTATGATTTCCCTTGGTGTACCAAATCTGGAGAAGATATTCATTATCAGGAATGCGGTGACACTATTTCCCTCATTGTTTGAAAGTGCATCCGCTTCCACCCATTTTGATACATAGTCAACCGCCAAAAGAATGAACTTAATCACATTCGAACTCACAAATGCCCCAATGAAGTCAAGACCCCAAACATCAAAAAGCTCAATTACCCGTATTTGATTCATTGGTAGTTCTTGTTTTTTTGAAATTTCGCCCTTACGTCGGCAACGATCACAAGTCTTGGCGAAATCATGAGCATCTTGGTGGATGGTAGGCCAGTAATACACACATTGCAAAATTTTATGGGCAGTTTGGATACCACTATGGTGCCCACCAATAGACGATGAATGACACGCCTCTGGTATACTCATCATCTCAACCTCGGGTACACAATGACGAATAATCCCTTCATCAGAAACACGAAACAAGTAAGGCTTATCACAAAAGAATTTCTTCACATCAAATAGGAACTTTTTCCTTTGGAGGAATGACAAATCCGATGGATTCAAATCACTTGCCAAGTAGTTAGCAAAGTCTGCGAACCAAGAGATAAGATCATAAGAAGCCGCCAATAGATATTCATCAGGGAACACACCATTAATGCCAATTCCATCTTCTAGCTTGATCATAACTGCCTTCTCTAGTCTGGACAAATGATCAGCAACCTGATTTTGATTTTCTGTTCCCACTCTATTTTTTACCTCAAAATAAAACTCTTGTAGTAGGATCACCTATCTAATCAACCTTGGTTTTTCATCCTTTTTAGCCATCAAATACCTCAATGCAGAATGGTCAGTATGCATTATGACCTTAGAACCAAGCAAGTAGGATCCAAATTTCACGAATGCAAAAACCACAACACGGAGTTCCTTTTCAGTCACAGTGTAGTTCTTTTGGGCCACATTCGCATAGTAAATTGGATGAATAATTTTCTTTCGCCTCTGTCCTAATACTACACGAAGCGCCACCTCACTTGCATCACGCATCACCTCAAATGGTTGCCCCCAATCCGGTGAAATAATGATAAGTGCCGAAGTTAAATTTTCCTTCGACCTCCTAAATGCTCTTTGATAAGCAACATCAAACTCAAACTTACACTCTTTCTCAAGTACCCTGCACAATGGGTGTGCAATTTTTGAAAAATCCTTAATGAACCTCCGGTACAAACCTGCATGCCTAAGAAAACTCCGAACACCTTTTACATAGATAGGTGGTGGAAGCTTTTCTATTACCTCAAATTTACCTCTATCAACCTCAATACCTTTCTGCAAATTCCGATGACCCAGAACTATACCCTCTTTCACCATAAAGTTGCACTTTTCCTAGTTGAGCAGAAGATTGCACTCTTTACACTGTTTTAGTACCTCAGCCAAATGTGTCAAACAATCTTTAAATGAGTCACCTACCATAGAGAAATCATCCGTAAATACATCTATCCTTTCCTCCACCATAGCTGAAAATATCAACATTGTATAATGCTGGAAGGTCGCTAGAGCATTACATAACCCAAATGGCATCCTTTTGAAGGCAAAAGTCACAGAACGAGAAGTGAAAGTGGTTTTATCTTAGTCTTCCAGAGTTATGGAGATTTAATTGTATCCCGAATACCTATCTAGAAAAATAATACCAACCCTTACTAGAGAGATGATATAGCATTTGATCCATGAACGTCATTGGGAAATGGTCATTCTCAGTCCATACATTTAACTTGCGGTAGTCCATACACTCTCTCTAACCACTCACCGATATCACTAGAACAAGCTCATTTTTAGCATTGGGAACCATCGTGATTCCTCCTTTCTTTGGCACACACTGAACTGGGCAAATCCAACTACTATCAGCAATAGGATATATAACTCCAGCATCTCACCACTTAATGATCTTCTTTTTCACAACCTCTTGCATAGGGGGATTTAGTCTCCTTTGATACTCAATATTTGGCTTACTATCTGGCATGAGTTGGATTTTGTGAGAAAAAATTCCTGGCGGAATCCCATTAATGTCTGCAATAGTCTATCGAATAGCCTTCTTAAACCGCTTCAACACCGATATCAACATCTTCATCTCCCCTTCACTCAAGTCAGCAACAATAATATCGGGCAAGGTGTTAATTTGTCCCAAGAATACATACCACAAGTGAGATGGAAAAACTTTAAGTTCCAGTGTTGGAGGCTCATCTACAGGCGGTTTTGCAGGTGGGGTGTCTCAATTCTTTATGTCTAATTCCAACTGTTTTGGTTTGAAGCGGAACTCTAACCTATCAAGTGCAACAACTATCTCATCATAGTCTTCTCTACCATCATTGTGAACATTCATTATCACCGCTGCTAATGCATCAACACCTCACCTCTCTTTAATAGACACTTTAGAATCTCTCTCCACAATATGATTTACCACTGAGATCAAGTTAAGATCACTTTCATCCTTGATAGACCTACAGATGTTAAAAGTTACCTCCTCATTGTTTAATCAAAACTTCATCTTCCCTCTCTCCATATCGACTAAGGCACGCCCTGTACCAAGAAATGGTCTCCCTAAGATGATGGGAACCTAAAAATCAACCTCACAATAAAGTATCACGAAGTTCGCCAAAAAGATGAATGACTTCACTTTCACAAGGACATCTTGGAGAACTCCAATGGGCCTCTTCACAGTTCTATCGGCCTTAAGTAAATGCATCGTAGTCAGCTTTGAAGTTCCTAAACCCAATTTCTTATAAATGGACAATGGCATCAAATTAATGTTGGCGCCTAAATCACACAAAGCTTTCACAAAGTGTAAAATCCCAATTGTACAAGGAATAGTTAAAGCTCAAGGACTGTCTTTCTTTTGCACAAGTGATCTAGTAGCAATAGCACTACAATGTTGCATACCCAGGCATCTGACAGCCCTCTTTTTGTTCACCAAGTCTTTCATGAATTTTGCATACCCAGGCATTTAATCCAAAGCTTCTATCAACGGAAAGTTAATGGACACTTGCTTTAACTTAGAGATAAACGTGTGATATTTTCCCTCTTCAGTGTTTTTCACCAATATTTGTGGAAATGGAGGTGGAGGTCTAGGCATGTGAACAAATTTTTGGGTCACCTCAGCTTCCTTCTCTGTATCAGCTTCTGAAGTTTCAATAACCTTATTCTCATCCTCATATTTTTCTTTCACGCTTTCAACCTCAGACGATGTAGGCAGGTCAATAGTATACTTTCCTCTACGAGTACTGACTGTCATACAATGTGCATCATTTTTCAGATTTTGGATGGTGTTGCTAGGAATTATGCCAGGCTGGCATGGGTTCGCAGTAGCGGACACCTAACTAAACTGCTGCATGGTCATCAACGTTTTGGCCAATTCTAGATAAATCATTTTGCATCACCTTCACATTCTCATCAAGAGAATCAAATTTGTTCATCATCTTTTGTATCATATCCTCAATCCGAGTCATACTAGTACCAACCTCTCTATTACCAGGGGGAACATAGGGCCCAACCTTCTCATTCTTGTTGCCATAATTGTTCTGGTTGTAATTGTTATCACGATTGTAGTTCCCATCTTGGACATAGTTTCCATCACTATTGTAGTTACCATAGTTCCAACCTTGGTTTCCTTGATCTTGGCGCCAATTATCTGAATTGGAACCTAGGGTGTTGGTTCCGAAACCCCCCATCTGATCATTCACCAAATCTGCATTCTCCTCATAGTAATAATCCTAAATTGGCGGCGGTGGAGTTCTAGTTAGATAATTTACCGCATTCACTTTTTCTGCACTTCCACTCACATGCCTTAATACCCAGCCAATTTTTATCCTCATTTGAGCCATCTCCTCACGAATATCAACATTTGATTCACTTGGTGCAGTTTGAACATGAAACGTGCTTCTACCAGTATTTGCCTTCCTTGTGCTCCATGCTATGTTATTCTGGGAGATCCTCTCAAGTTTTTCGGTAATCTCCTCAAAAGTGCACTCACCATATGATCCTCCAGCAATAGTATCTAACACAAGTTTTCCATTGTCATCCAGTCCTCTGTAGAAGTACTCCTTTAGTGACTCAACATCTATGCGATAATTCAAAACTGTCCTCATGAATCCAGTGAACCTATCCCATGAACTGCTTACTGACTCTCCAGATAGTGCCATAAAATTATTCAGCTTATCTTTGTAATTCAACTCCTTAGACACCGGAAAATACCTCTCCATGAACACCATATGCAACTGGTCCTATGTATATATCGAATTTTATGGAGAGCTCAGAAAACCACACAACAGCATCACTAGTCAACGAAAGTGGGAATACTCTTAAACATATGAAGTTCATATCCAATTCTGGTCATCCCATACTACTCTTACAGACACTTGTCAATTTAGCCATGTGAGCGTATGGATCTTCCGAAGCTAACCCAACAAAGAACCCTCTTACTGTAAGCATTTGCATAAGACTGCTGGTCACTACAAATGTGTGTCCTGGAGGTAGTGGAGGGAGAACAATAGGCCATCTGATCCAACCGCATCATAGTCAACCCAGTAGTTATCACGAACCCTCGGTGTTGGCAGATTCTGCACCCTTTTGGTATTTTCGATTAAATGACCACCTTGAACCTGAATGGGCACATTAACAACTGCAGGAGGTTGAAAACTAGCTTCCTCACCATGACCCTTTCCGATTGGATCATACTGTACCCCAAGATTTACGCCTCTTCCAACCATTCTCCTCAAATGTTTCCTTAATTCGGGATCGTAGGGCATCAGGAAATTTCATTGACTCTGTTTACTTGGCATACACTAGAGTTGAAACCTGTAGAAAACAAAAATAAAATAAAAATGTAAAATCAGGAAATACTTGACTAAAATTCAATAATGAAGTTAATTTAATCTAAAAGTCGTATTCCCCGAGAGTGGCGCCAAAATATGATACATCCAAATTACACTTCCTAAAAGAGGTATAAGTGGTTGTTGCCAAATAAAGAACCCAATGAAATTATATCCTAATGTTAGACATGCAAGGCTGATAAGTTATATATCCCTAAGTGATTGTTATTCTAAGTAGGGCCTTTAACTAGCAACTTGGTAAGTCTACGGGTGTGTCGCTTACTAACCCTTACCTTTACCCCATATTAATCATCGTGTCAATTGAGTTGGGTATTCACCCTCACATCAACTGATTAAAGTCAGACTATTAGATAGCAACAAATCCAATCTATGTTGTTTAATCCTATTCTGATTTATTACCCCCTTGGTAAGGCAAGTAGGAACGAGGCGAGTTCTAACGCTGCACACCGCTAGAAAGACTTTTAAACGAAAGGATTAACAATACATGCATAAACACTATTCAAGAATTACTTAGTTATTAGTCATGCGCTGTTAATTGCTCATGGTTCCCACAACGATAGTTGTGGATTTAGCTACTCGTGCTTGAGAATTCTCGATTTATATTTGTGTTAAAATAAATCATGAACTTACAATTAGAATAGATGAAAACCGAAATCTTGAATTGAAAATCAAAGTGCAATTTGCATAACTATCTTCTGGAATTAAAGTGCCAAAAAGTTTGCAAAATAATTCCAAAAGACCCAAAACATAAGTCTCCAATATTGTCGAACCCCAAAAAATGGAAATAGCATCTAACATTTATATTATTTACTTCCTAAACCAACTAGAAAACGAAAATAAGGAAAATTAGTTCAGAACGCGGTTTCTACAGACAACATGACTTACGGACCGTGGGTCGACCTACAATGTGTGGGTCACCTCCGTGGTTCAGGTACTCCAACTCAAACTTTCTCATCCAAAAGACGGATGTGTAGGATGGTACATCATTTTCCTCCGTTGTTCCACACATGGTCAGCCTCAACTTAGGCTTTTGGCCTAAGTCAAGGTGCACATGTCTAAGGAGGGACCGGGGCCAAGGCTTTTTTAAGGGAAGGTCAGTTTGGTGAATCAAACGAAATGGTCAATCTTAGGCTCAAATATTTTTATCAAAAGGAATAATGCTACCATTTGGTTAGATAATTTTAGGCTTAAGTGGACTAATTTGAACAATGGCCTATGATCACTTCCCAACTTCTAGCTAGATTATCCTAGCAGGACCAATGGGGCAAGTTCTAGATAGGCACAAAACTGTCTGAACATTCAACTATCCGGACACACTCTTGGAACATTGTTTCATTATCAGATTACCCAGTTCAAGTTTTAGCTTAAGTCATGATGTCAAATTGGTTCTTTATCATGTCATACTTAGAGCCAACACATTAAACTCATTCTAGCCTACATGTTTTAGCACATATCATAAAAATTGGACGGGTATCACTTTTTATTGTTGATTATACCATCATGCTTCATTCTTTCTCATGCTTCTCCACATACAATCCTAACACATGCTGGTTCAACAGAAATAGAAATGGTCTTTTGGGGGAAAAGAACACAAACAAGAAAACCCCAAGATAGATTATGAGTTGAGTTACTCAGACTTCACCCTATCACTCACATCCATTTACCCCACCCCCAACAAAATAGAGTGCAATTGTCCCCAATGCACAAAAAGTAAAAAGTAAAAGACCTATCAACAAGAGGGTGTGTCCAGTTTCCCAGAGCCCGCTGGATCATCACGGGGAACGCAATCAGTGACGTTGCCATCTATCATCTCAGCACCATCAATAGTACTAACATCATCTATCACAACAGCTATTGCCTCAGTGGGGGGCATAAAACTCGAGGCTCCAACATTACCCTCATGAATTCTCTATTGGAGCAATTCTTCATCCACAATGGAGGTTGTCCTAGCCTACTCGGTTTGCTGGTGCTCCCCCTTCTTTGCTTGTGCATCATCAATAGCGTTAGAAGTGTGACTAGAGCGGGGCCTCTTCCCTTGATCACGGGTGGACTCGGGCTGTGGTATGTACTCTCTGAACAAGGCATCTAGCACCGTATCATCAGCTGGTACAATAAGAGTGGACTCTGGCTCATTTGTAGGTGGAGCAAGGATGGAATCAAGATCGACCTGGAGAATATCCAACTCCTTCTGAAAGGAAGAGATATCAGTAGTGGGGGCTGGTCGCTCGTGGATTCCCAACTTGAAGGCTTCCAGGTGCTTATTAAGGCTTGGACCTTCAGGTTCATTATATGCTCCATCCTAGCCTCGGACTTTGAGATAGACCGCTGCATCCATGGCTTCACATGCTGAAGCATTGTAGCCATCTGTGCCTCAAACTTTTGAACATGAGCAAAGGGCATGACAACGGATCCTGATGAAGGGTGGCTCTGGATGAGCTAGGGGACTGACTGGTGGCCTGAAATGGGGAGGCCGGGGCATCATCAGTAGTGGCTGGAGGGGTGGGGTCTGCATCCTGCATTTTCTCCACATCAACTACCAAATCTACACCTAATGGTGGTACCTCATACCTAATCAGGCCAATGTCTAGAGTTTTGTTTTCCTGCCCCAGCTTGCCACAGTGCCAAAGTCGTACCCCCATATCTCTGCACAACTAAAAAATGAAGCATGTAAAGGGGAAAGTGATGGTTGCCCAGAAAGCCCACTCATTGATCTCCGCAATCACCATGCGGGTGAAGTCTATCTTAAACCCAGATACCAAAGTAGCAACCATCACAGCATGGTCCCATGTAAGTACATTGTCTGTCTGAGTAGGAGACACCTGGTTCCGCACTAATAGCCAGAAGAACTTGGCCACAAATTTCAAAGTGGCCTTCTTGATCCCTACGGTTGGGGTGCTGACCCACTCAATTTATTGTCCATCTGTAGGAATATGACTCGCCAGCCAGTGTAAGACGGTATCCCTTTTCTCTACATTCTACTGGAACTCCTAGCTCTGCACAATGTCCCATCTATAGTCTAACTCGGCCGTGTTGAGTGCCCAAGTGTGGGCTGGACTGTAGAGGAACCGGCGAATGGTGATCTCAGATATATCCACAGAAAACCCATGCACTAGTGTAGTCGTGAGTAGTGCCTGGGCTGCAGGCTTGGCCTGTTTGTGAATATAGCCTCAGAGGGTGGCTGCCTAGGAAGCATAGAACTCCCTCACGATCTTCTTGCTATAGGTCCCTATTTTTCGAGCCATCCACTCACGCTTATGCTATTGGAAGAGCCGGTGGATGTCGGGCATGGTATGCAGGCTGCCTGTGAGTACCCTGCGCTTCTCTGTAACCATCTGGGCCATTCTCTCTTTGTCAGTACGCATTCAGGAATCCCTATAAATCTACCACTGGCCCTCAACACACCACTTGTTTGGCTCCTCCGCAACTGGGGCAAGTTCGGTGTTCGGTGGCACTAGAATATCCTCTGCACTGGTAGCCTCATCAGACGAAGGAGCCCTAGTATGTGAGCTTGACCCGGATGCGGAGCCGAAACTGCAACTGGAAGCAGAGGCAGACTCAGAGCCGGAAGCAGAACCAGTCGGTGACCTGATATGTGTATCCTCCTAATCAGACTATGAGGCAGTGACTACGTCAAAAACCACCTATCGGGATTTGTTCCGGGTAGTACGGGGTGCTGTGGGGGAGGTTCTTGTGGTAGATGGAACATAAGCAGGATCAGTCTCCGCATTAATATCTCCATCAATCAGTAGGGAGTTTGGTGCGATGATTTGGACATTCCCCTTAGTGCGAAGGTCGGGACTTTCTTTGGGGCCATGGTACTTGTGGAGGCATAATTAGTACCAAAGTAAACTAATAACATACTCGAAGTTTTTTTAGAACAGACAACGAACCAAAACAAAAAGCCAATAAAAAATTCAAACAGTAGCTTCAGTGGTCATCTATGGTGGGTACCTATGGTCCATAGGTTGACCTACGGTCCGTGGTTCCTCTCCGTAGGTTAGAAGTCCCAAAAAGTTGGACTCAGATGGGAACCACGGATGTGCAGAACGGTTTTTAGGTTTACCTAGGGATAGTAGTCCACCTCTGTGGTTCCACACTTAGTGGATTTTCCATGTGCAGCAGACCCACAAACCTGATCTACGGTCCATAGATGGGGTCTCGTGGGTCAAGTTTGTGCTACTTATCAGACATGCCTCTTGTTTAAGCCATGTTTCGACAATTTCAATTATTCAACCTAAGTCTAATCATGCATTTCAACACAATTTGTGATAGTTTGTCATCCCTACGGCTCTGATTACTCATTTTTACCTGTACTGCATACAAAACTAGGAACCCTAGGTCGAAACTTTCATTTAGACTATTTTTATCTGAGTGATTTCATTATAAAGACACCACAATCACATTCTATCATCCCACGGGTGTTTCTAACTTTAGTTCAACAAACAATTTCATACATAAAAAACCCGAGGTGAAGATCCACTTCATGACTTCACATAATGAACAGTGAATATCAAAATTTAGAGTTAAGTTGAAATCGTTTACCTTACAAGCAATGGAAATGGGTGATCATGTGTTGACAATGAACTCTTTATACCTTTTGCTAGCCTTATGACGCCAAACCAGGACAGTAAAAACTGCAGATGAGGATTTGGAAGAAGGGAAATATAATATGGGAATTAGGGAAGTGAATGGGGAGTGATATGTGGGATTTGGGTGATTAATGGAGGGAGTTTTGAATGTGGGGGATGAATATAAAATGAAGGGTTTTAATTTAAAAGTTGTCCAGGTTGGGTCGGGCAAACCCTAGGTTTGGACCCATGAAACCCTATCTATGGGCCATGGGTCGACCTACGGACCGTGGGTTGGGTCCGTATGTCACTCAGAACTTTGAAACTTTTTAAAACTTACTTAGGGGTCTACGGACACCATTCACAATCCATGAATGAAACCATGGACTGTCGATGGGGTCCGTAGACCTCTGCACAACCCTTTTTCTGCAGATTTTGCCTTTCGCTCCTGCACATGTAGAAACCATTAGGTCTTTCTTTTTTCATTTACTGGACAATTTTTAGACACAGACCCTATGCTATATCTAGACAACACTAAAACAATAATAAAATACCAATCTAAAAATTACAGAAAGTCAACTAAACAAAGAAAACTCCTAAATCGAAAAGAAACCTATAGTTGGATAGATTGTACATCCTGGGTTGCCTCCCAAGACGCGCTTGATTGAAGGTCGCAGCACTACGCATGCCTCTTTTTTACTCAGATTTCATCAAGATAGAAAGCTTTAACCACTTCTTGCACATTCTCCTCTTTTACATGTACACGTTGATCCTTCACCTGTTCACCTTTAACCTTGTTCCCTCATTGTTTTCGAGCTTGACAACTCTATGTATGAACCCTTGCATGGCTATGAATTGCCCGGTCCACTTGGACTTGATCTTGCCAGGAAACAAGCGCAACCTAGAGTTGAGTAGAAGCACCAGATCACCCACAACAAATTCACGCTTTTCGATCTTTTGATCATGATACTTCTTCATCTTCTATTTTTACAAGGCTGAACTATCATAAGCTCTTAAGCAAAACTCATCAAGTGCATTCATCTCACATACTCTCTGATTCGATGCGGCGCCCCAATCAAAATTTAGCTTCTTTAGCGCCCACATAGCCTTATGCTCTAGCTCTACCGACAAATGGCAAGACTTCCCTTACACAAGTTGATAGGGGGACATACCTATGGGATTTTTAAATGCGGTGCGATAGGCCCATAGATCATCATCAAGCTTCCTTGACCAATCTATTATATTCGCATTCACAGTCTTAGCCAAAATCTGCTTGGTCTCTCTGTCGGACACATCAACTTTCCCACTAGACTGCGGATGGTAAGGAGTGTCTACATTGGGGCGGATGCTTAAATTACACCTCCCTAAAGAAGTATAAGCGATCGTTATCAAGTAAAGAACCCAAATTGTAGGTTGGGGTCGATCCCACGAGGAATATGGTTTAGACTTAACTTTAACTTACAATTATATTCGTTTAGTCAACGTATTTCCAAGACAAGTAAGTAAAGGGGGGGTTTTTTGTGTAACAAATAACTAATTATTGTTTAGAGAGAAATTGAGAAAGATTTAAACTTTAGTTGTTATAAATGATAGAAAGTAACTAGGGCATGTGTGTTCCCCATAAGCTCATAACGTGTTAATCCTAGTAATATCAATACTTTTCTAGTGTATCACATGCAAAGTGGTAAGTTATGTATCTCTAAATCCTTGGTCCGGCAAATAGAGAATTTATCCCCACACCATGGTCTGGCTACGTGTGTATAATTTACTAACCCTTTCATTTACCTCATAGTAGACATCACATCAATGTATTGATTAGTTTTCACCCTCACACCAATTGACATTAGACTATTAGATAGTATCACACTAAATCTATGTTGATAATTCTATTCCTATTAACTCTCTCCTTGGTCCGGCAAGTAGCAACAAGGCGAGTTCTAACGTTTGCAACCGTTAAAAAGACTTCTAAATGAAATAATTATCAATGCATGCAAAAACACTATTCAAGAATTACTTAGTTACTATTCATACTTTGTTAATCGCTTATGGTTCCCACAACCCTAGTTATGGATTTAGTTAGTTATACTAGCGAGAACACAATTCATATTGTTAGAAGAAGAATTCATGAACTTACGTAATGAATAGAATAAACCTGTAATCTCCAATTGAAATTCAAAGCAAGAATCTTTATAAACCGAATTTAGGAAATCAATTTGCTAATGTTTGCAAGTTAATTCCCAAGAACTAGAGTTAAACAATAGTGGCCAACCCCCAAAAATGAGGTTTACCTACCCTATTTATAGAAAACATAGTCCTAAACAAAAAGGAAACGAAATAAGGAAATAATGTTTTTGGACACGGTTTCGATCTATGGCACTGACCTACGGTGCATAGGTCCCTTCCATAGTTTGAGACTTAGGCATTCTTCCAAATCTCAAAATTTTCAACTCTCAGTAACGATTGACGGATCACCAGGATGGACCGTGACTCGATCAATGGTATGTGGATCCTCCTCCGTAGCTCCATACTTAAACTTTCGAAATCAGCTACTGGAACCCCCTTCTCTGAATCATTTGATGGACCTACATGACGGAACGTAAGTCGACCTACGATCCGTCGTTTGTAACCATGGTTCCACCCTTGGTCAAGAATTCCCTGATGTTCCTTCAAGTCATGCCTTTCCATCTACGACTACCACCTACGGACCGTGACTAGACTTACGATCCATAGGTCACGTCCGTAGATGCCCTTTTCTGCAACATTCTTCAACCGTGTCTCTCAACTTCCACATCCAAACTTATTTCCAGCAAACACGATAAAAATACATTAGTCCCAATACAAAATTGCTCTAGACACACACAACTCTTAAGTGAAATGTATTAAAAATATCAAAAATTCACGATTTATCATTGGACACCCTGACTTTTTTGAACTTAGGAGAAGCATTGGAGGAACCTTGACCGGAAAACCTTTGTTGAAATCTTGGACGACCATATTCATCGGACCTTGTATGAGAGAAATTAACATCACCTGTCTTAAGTTTCTACACTTTTTCTTAAGTTTCTCCTCCTAAATTTGTTGTGCACGCACCATGAGACTAGAGATGTCCATGTCATTAATAAGCATGGCGGTTCTGCACTCTTTAACCACCATTTCAGACACACCCGAAATGAACTTACTCATCCTTGCCCTTGAATCTACAACCATTATTACAACATATTTAGACGATTTAGTGAACTTTAGAGCATATCCCCTCACACTCATACTAATTTGTCGAGGTTAATGAACTCAAGCACCTTAGCTTCCCTCATCTCAAGGGGAAAGAACCTATCAAGAAAAGCGACCTTAAACTTCACCCAATCAAGAGGACCCGTATCTTCCGGTCTCCATTTCTTCCATTGATTGAACCAAATTTGAGACACACCTTTTAGTTGATAAATATCAAACTCCGCCTTTTCCGCCGGTGTAACTCTCATGATCATCAAAACCTTATAGACCTGATCAATGAACTCTGAAGGATCTTCCTCAACTTTAGAACCATGAAACTCTGGAGGATTCATCCTAGTGAAGTCCCTCAGTCTTGAAGCCGTCGTACCCACATTTTGGTTCACGGGAACCGCAAGCTCTTTACTGGCTTGGGCCATAATGGCTTAATCCAACACTTGAAAAGCATCTATAAACTCTGCATTAGACTCTTGCTCGGCCAAAGGATCGACCAAGACTTGAAGAGCTTAGGAGAAGCTTCTTGTTCCGCATTCTACCTTACCCTCCATTGTAGCATATGCTCTTCAAGTAGCCATATCCTGATGAACATAGGATAACGATTAGGAGAGAGACTTTATAGAGTCAAACTCTATCGCACGACTTTAGAGTACTGAAAGAAGTGGAGTTTCCTAATCATCTTGTTTCCTCTCATTCATTAATGTGTCACGCTTCACACTTATGAACAAAACTCTACTAGACGTGGATTATGAGATATTCGAATACCATATTAAGCCTGACGCTCTGATTACCAAGTTTGTCACGACCCAAGGGTACCCCATAGATGTAACCTGGCATATAGAACCTCGTGGACCCCATAAAAGCCACTTAGCTTTCATAACATAAGAAATAAAACAATAATAGTAAAACAATAGTCCAAGACCAATAGTTTTATAAATGAAAAGCGGAAGTCTAAATCATTTGTCTCATCATAGTCATCTAATACAATATAATGAAATTGATCCTAGCCCACACATCATCTCCAAAAGAGATACATGAAAGAAACTAAAACAATAAAAGCTCATCCTCGAAGCATGAGGACTCATCAAAGTTTGGAAATCTCGAACTCAATCACTAGCCACGAAACTGAGAAACCTAACTATCGGACCCTACATTTGGGGAAATGTAGGCAAGAGTATGTGTTAGTACAAAACAATGTACCAAGTATGATAGCCATGCATAAAACAATTAAATCATACTAAAAGGGACATTTCATCTCATGACATGCAATTGACCAAGCTAAAACATGATATAAAAGAGTTAGAAAACATAAATCATAAAACAATGGTCAATGCAAGCTAAAATCATCTTTAAAACCTTTAAACTCATATGCGATACTTCTTCAAGTAACCTTAGTTCATTATTAATATGGGGGATTAGCCTTAACAAATATAAAGATCATGTGAGCTAACATGATCCCCCAGTGTCTCCCACACTGAAAAGGGTTGTCCTACTTAATTACCAAGGTAAGGACCTAAGTTTGAGCTAACGTGGATCCACTAGATAATGTCTATCTGAGAAAATCATCCTATGGGGGGACATAGGTAAGGGATAAAGTGATTGCTTCTAGAAACCCGACCTCTATTCACGGGAGAGTTTCCATCTCAATATCCTCTCGGTGCTAAGCATAAATCCCACGGAATAGTCATTTCTTCTTTTTCTTATTCCCCATGGAAAGGCACGTCATCTTGCAAATCCAAGCTAAGTCATCATACATGGAAAGGTATCCTAGGGTAACCAATCCAAGGTAGTTTCATTATGATAGCTCTTACACTTTGATTCAATTAGGGGTGTAATCCTTTCAACCTAAGAATCCTTATTATATGACAAAACCTTTCACTTCTTACTGTGTGTACATGAGAAACCTTTCAATAACACATCATGATGATCATTATCACTCGTACTTTACTCTCAAAGAACCCTTAAAACATTTGCATAGATTTCATAAGAAAATGCATAAATCCATAATTTACCGCTTGAAGTTCAAAACCCACTTTCAATCATCAATACTTAGAAAACATGGGATAGATATGGATTTCATCATAAATTCATGTAAAACTAGCAATATATACTTAATTATATAAAACTCTTCCTTTAAGATTAAAATCCCACATCATATGATTCATAACTTGAAAACATGGAGATTACATGGGTTCATGGGGAAAATCATCATAAAATCACAGTACTTCATAAATTCATGCATAAGAGATCATAATTCAATCATTTAAATCAATAATTAAAAGAACCCATGACAATTGAAGAAAACCCTAACTCAATTGAGGAATTCTACCTTTTGAAATAGAGGAATTTGGGAACTACAAGGAAGGAAGGAATCCATGGTGGAAAACTATCATACCTTGAATACAAATGCTAACCTTCAATGGAGGAATTGAGAGTTGACTTGAACCCTAGGTTGAATCCTTTTTCATCTTCAAGCATCTAGAGAGAGAAATACTTTGAAGAGGAAAATTGATCTTCTTTTATGATTTTGGAATAATGGGATGAATTTGGGTTTAAAATGCTTATATAAGGGTTTTAATGATGGGTAAAACAACGTAGTATAGGAACTAATTAATTTGGAAAAGACCCAACTGCCCCTGAAAATAATTGTCAGCTGCCCACCAACACACCCCAGTCGACGGACCGTGGACTGACCTATGGTCCATCCTGGTGGACCGTCATTTGGTGTCAGAAAGTTAGAATTTGGGGTCTGACCTACGTCTTCTAGACCATGGATTATGGACTCACCGACAGTCTATAGTTCTAGTCATGGTTCTACCTGGACAACTATTTTGGGTGGCCTATCTATGGACCCACCTACCGGTCTTGGTTTGCCTTCGTGGATGGCACCTGCAACTTCCCAAAATTGGTTTCATTTCCCTTTTTCGAATACAGGGTTTTATAGCGGTATCGTGAAGTCTGGTTCTCCATTTCTGTGTCACTTGTGACGCATGGTGTTTGCCTTCAAATAACCCCACTGAGGTAGGTATTGTGTACTCTGGGCCATGTAACATCCTATTGATCGTGGTCTCAAAGATATCCATGGTCTGACCCATCACCGAGACTGTATTTAATGGACCCCGAGTAGCTGCACCTGGTTTTTGTGCCCTCTTTGTCGTTTTAATATCTGCTGCAAAGTTCATAAGAGTGGTTGCATAAGAGGCATAAAATTCTATGGTAAGATGTCGTGTGAACTCTCCTGGCGCATTTTTTATCAACTCAAACTGGTGCATTTGGAAGCACTAGTAAATTGTCGAGAATGCCTAGATATCTGCCATGATCACTCTAGCTTCGGGTATAATGGGCCGCCCACGCCTCCAGCCTTTGACCCTATACCATTTTTAAAAAAGTCTTCTGACTTGGGGACTAGCCACATCGGGCGGAAGCAATCAATGATTTGTATCTTCACTACTGGGTCAGACTCCTGCTGGTGTACATATTGTATCATCGGTTCCCCCTCGATATCATCATCATCTTCTTCTTGGGCCTCATTACCTTTATGTTCTCCTGTATCGTCTTCTGCACCTTTCTCTTGTTGAGGTTCATTTGCATTCACCTGAGAACCGCTATTAGAGTCCCCACCACTCACGGACTCATTGCCTTCCTCTTCAGACTTGGAAGGAGTATGTTGTGCAGTAGCTCTCATTCTCTGTGATCTAGTACCTCGAGGGGAGTGATCTTCGATTTTAGTGTTTATTTGGACTTCTGAGCTACTAGATTCATGTTCATCTTCATTCTGAGTCGGTGAAGGTGGTGGCGAGGTATGTGGCGGTGCAGTCTTTTGTCGTGGCCCTATAGTACCTGAAAATCAACAAGGAGTTAATAATTTCATCAATCAATTGACGCACTAACGGGTACTTAGACTTCCCATGTGTAATATACAATGCGACGCCTTGCCTTAAGAATGGAGTCACCCAATCTATCATTAGGAAGGACCACGTAATAAAAATTAAAAGAGAACATGACTAAAAAAGGATAATAATTTTTTTATGGAGGTCCACATGGATCGTAGAGGGTACCACGGTTGGTAGTGTCCCTCGTGAACATGTAACAGTGCAGTGAACCGGTATTGGTTATTGTTCACAGAGAACTTCACGGTCTGTGGAGTGAAACACGAGTCGTTTGGGCCCTCGTGAACTTAGCCACTGACCCAATCATCATCCAAGTGTGGATCATGAATCGTTTCACAGCCCGTGTCTCCTTACACGGTTCATGAAGCCTCTCGTGGACTGACACTTGGGTCACTTTCTCGGTTACTTTTAACCCATTGCTCAATTTTCCGGATTTCATTAGTTATTGATGCTTATCGTGACCAACGATACTAACCTATGGTATGAATGTCTACGATCATCGATAGTGTAATAACCCAACTACAGGTTGGGGTCGTGTCCCAAGTGAGCGGTTTTGAGATTTGATAGAAAAATAAAATTACATTCTAACTAGTCGTAGCTAAAGATATTAACGAACAAAATCATAGTAAATTAAAGGGGGTGACACAAAAGTGTCAAATATCAAATGGGGGTTTTGTAACAAGTGATAAAACAACAAAATAAACCAGAAAATTAAGTATGGGGAAAGGTTCTTGGGATGTGACCGCAATACAAGTTGAGATAAATCATTGGGTACATGCTTTCAATAGGAAATTTGCAAGACAATAATGACTAGGCTAAGCTTTAAATGGAAATAAGTTCCCTCTCGCGCAACTTACCCCACTTCAAATGCGTTCCTCTCCGACATCCATTTGCCGCATAAAGACCAGCTTACGCCTTACCCCACTCACTCTCTCGAGCTTAGTGTTAGGATTTGGGACTAGGGCTCACCCTCTCGGGCTAAACCTCATGTCGACACACTCCTTAGACCATCAGTCTAGTGGTTTTGGTTTCGCAAACTCGCTCTCAGGCAAGCCAAAAACACATTGGTGGCTTTGTATTTGCAACTACAAACCCTTTAGATTAAACCACAACCACTAGGTGAAATCACCATTAACATACATGCATCTAACCTATCAGCAAGCAAGACCAAACAAGAATATCAACCCATATTTGCTAAATCACACCCTAGGAATGGGGTTTTTTTAGCCACACATTAAGAAATAAGAAATTATACCTAATATGATAAAGAAATAAACTGGGTATAAGAAATTAAACTTTGAATTAAGCTATGGAAGAAGAATAAAAAAGACCCACTTCCAACTTGGGGAAGATGAACTCCTTTCTTCAAGACTCCACAAAACCCTCTCCAAACTTGAGAGAAAATATAGAAAAATACTATAGACTAATATCGCCGATGAACTCGGCTATCCGCCCTTTAATCAGCTCATTGCCTTCAGTGTCTTGCCTTCACCATCTTCATATTCTGGATCATTAGGCGGTAAAATACTACTTCGCGAAACTAATCGGCGACTCGCCGACTGTTCCTTTCCTCGCCTTTTGATCCACTTCCTC
The DNA here is from genome assembly GCA_036250505.1 of Solanum acaule. Lineage (NCBI taxonomy): Eukaryota > Viridiplantae > Streptophyta > Magnoliopsida > Solanales > Solanaceae > Solanum > Solanum acaule. The sequence continues at coordinate 21,637 of JAJOOR010007692.1, read as the reverse complement.
AAGGCTTTGCGTACTAGAACAAAGGGCGGTGCATGTCAATTTGGCGACTCACCAAGTTGGATTCAGCGATCCGCAGACTTTCATTTCTTGTTCTTTTCAGCCCTTTTTGCTCCATTTTGCACCTAAGTGTCCATGCTTCCAATAAAACTTCAAATACCTGAAACTTAAGCATTTTAATCAGGTATTGAGATAAAACAAGCTTTCGAGGACACTATTTCTATTAAAATAAGCCCTAAATGAGTCCAATTTGTGGACTCATCAGTTATCAGCACGCAACCATAATTTATTAAGGAGTTTCGTTCATGGAGGCAGCTAATCTACATAATCCCACAAAGAACTACCCAACTAAGAGCAATTTTTTTCAATTAAAATCATGCCTACAACCGACCAACATTTCCTAGTGTTTCCATCGTGTCTGCACAACTAATTTATACAACCCATACACATTATTCATGAATCTCAATCAATAAGCAACAAGTATTATCAATTCTTACCATACCCACAATTGAACAACCTATTTTTTCCCAATTTTGACTGAATGTACTCGATATACTCACGTGGGCACAATTCAACTAATCGATTCAGACTCAAATTCACACCTACATCATCATACATCTCAATCCCCACACAAATTACTCATACCCACAAAAGAAAATCAAAGATGTAAATGATTTTGACATACCCACAACATACAAACCCTAAAAATCAATTTATCAAGTAAGAATCTGACAAATCAAACAAAAATTAGTAGTTCAAATTTGAATATAGATAAGATCAAACTTATATGAAATAGGGAGATGAACTTACTTCAAAATTTGCTCAAATTTTTGCACTAGAAAAAAAATGAACTTCAATGTTGATTCCTTTGCAATAAAGAACTAGGGTTTTGATTCTTTGTTTGATTTTGAAATTATGGGTAATGAGAAAACTTTTAATAGCACTAGGAACCATTACAAGTGAGAGAAGAGAGAAGAAATCCGACCTTTAGTACTTTGAAGGCTATTTAAAAGGTTTAAAATTAATTTAAAGTTGCACAGGTCAGGTCGGGTCGGAGTTGTTCTTGCCGACTTACCTGTGACAGACCGTGATGGTACTCGTGAAGGGCACCACGGCCCGTGCGAGTGATCATGAAAATCCCTTACGCTAGAAAACTGATATGCGGATTCACGAGACGCTAAATAGTTCGTCTAAGGTCAAACAGACCGTAAAACCTTATGTGAACCTTATTTTGCAATTTCCAGTAGCCTCCTTTAAGGAGGATGGTGACTTTATGGGCCGCGAATTTGCTTGTGAAGAGCACCACGGCCCGTGTGGTTTCCCGTGAAGATCATCCAAATTCCAGTTCCTCATTCCTTTGTCCAACTCTTTCCTGCACTCACTGTGACACTATAAAAACATTGAAAAACATGCTCAAATTTAAACTATCAATGACAATTAAAATCATGGGTTGCCTCCCAAGCAGCACACAATTTAATGTCACGACGCGACACTGGTTACTTGATTACTCAGACTTCATCAAGCTTGCACTCCTCGAGTATTTTCAGCTCCTTTGGGACTCCCAAGTATACTTTGACTCACTGGCCGTTGGCTTTGAATCCCTCACCTTTGTTATTCTCATGGTCTATCGCACCCGACTGAAATTCCTAAGTTACCTTAAATAGCCCAAACCATTTGGATCTCAATTTCCCAAGAAATAGATGAAGCCTTGAGTGGAAAAGTTGCACTAAGTCACCCGGATTGAAACTCCTCTTCTCAATATGCTTATCATGATATAGCTTCATCCGTTCCTTATAAAGCGTAGACCGTTCATAAACTCTCAAACATAATTCATCCATTTCATTTATCTGATCCAATCTCAGGTTTGCCACTTCATTCCAACTCAGGTTTAACTCCTTCAGTAGCCAAAGTGCCTTATGTTCCAGTTCGACAGGCAAATGGCATGCCTTTCCAAACACCACATGAAATGGAGACATACCAATGGGTGTCTTGAAAGATCTCTGATATGCCCACAACACGTCATCAAACTTCCTTGCCCAATCTATTCAATTAGCATTCACTGTCTTTGCGAATATTTCTTTGATTTCCGTGTTTGACACCTCTACTTGACCACTTATTTACGGATGACAGAGTGTTGACACTTTGTGATATTTAACCCCATATTTAGCGAAAAGTGTGTTGAATTGTTTATTACATAAATGTGAACCTTAATCGCTGATAATAGCTCTAGGTATGTCAAACCTTGAGAAGATGTTCTTCTTTAGAAAACCAACAACACTTTTGCCATCATTTTCAGGAAAGGCTACCGCCTCAACCTATTTGGACCCATAATCTACTACCACAAGCATATACTTTTGCCCATAAGAGCTCACAAATAGTCCCATGAAATCGATTCCCCGCACATCAAACAATTCCCTCTCCAAAATAAGTGTCATTCGTAGTTTATGACGACGAGAGATGGTTCCTTGCCCATGACATACATCATAACCCTTGATTAATTCAACTGAGTCCTAATGGATTGTAGGCCAATATTATCCACTCTGGATTACCTTGTGAGCAGTACGTGCACCCCCACGGTGAGCACATACCATAGAAGAGTGACAGGCCTCTAAGATATTCAGCATATCAGCTTAAGGTATACATCGCCTTAAGATATTGTCAGCACACACCCATGTATTAACGGTTCTTCTCTGAAATACTTACCCACATCATGTAGGAATTTCTTCCTTTGTTGAAATGTCAATCATCAGGCATCAACTAACTGACAAGAGAATTCGCAAAGTCAGCACACCAAGGAATTAGACCAAGAGTGGCGGCTAGTACCTGCTCATCTAGGAATGAGTCATTAATTTCTAACTCAATTTCTTCTTTCTTCTCATCCTCAAACCTAGACAGGTGATCATCCACCTAATTTTCATAACCTCTTCTATCGTTGACTTCAAAATCAAATTCTTAAAGTAACAACACTCATCTTATGAATCTCGACTTTGCATCTTTCTTCATATTAACTATCACAGTGCTGCATGATCAATGTGAACTATCACTCTAGTGCCTAGCAAGTATGCCCTAAACTTCTCAAATGTATATACTAAAGTAAATGGCTCCTGCTTAGTAACAGTATAATTACGTTGTGCTCCATTTATTGCCTTGCTAGCGTAGTAGATTGGGTGAAAGATATTATTGCGATTTTCCCCTAACACAACTCCCAAAGCAGTACCACTCGCATCACACATCAACTCAAATGGTTCCGACCAATCTAGGCCAATGATCACTAGGGTAGAGACAAGTTTTTCTTTCAATCACTCAAAATCTTTTATGCACGCATCATAAAAAACAAATTTCTTTCTCCAACATCTTCTACATGGGGTGTGCAATTTTTGAGAGGTCTTTGATGAATCGCCGATGGAATCATGGATGACCCTAAAAATTCTGAATACCATTTACATAAATAGGTGAAGACAACTTTTCAATTACCTCAATCTTTTCTTTCTCTACCTCCAGTCTTTTCAGTGACACCTTGTGGCCTAGGACTATGCCTTCCTTAACCATGAAGTGGCACTTCTCCCAATTAAGCAACACGTTATCCTCCTTGCTTCTCTATATTGCCCGCTAAGATTTAACAAACAATCATCAAATGGTCATATACCAAAGTGTCCTCGACCATGTCCGAGAAGATGGACATCAAGGAGGAAAGTGAGATCGTTGTCCGATCTTTATCGTCGAATCCCCAAATGTGCATCTTCGAGTGTTTCAGCCGATCCCCAATCTCACACCCTTCTCCGTGGGCTTTAGGAATTGAAACCGGACCAAGCTCATACACCTCTAGAAAGTTGTGGGTGCATTGCACAATCCAAATGGCACACGTTTGAACGCAAAGGTACCATTATGACACGTAAATGTGGTTTTCTCTTGATCTTCTGATGCAATTGATATCTAGGTATACCCAGAATGTCCATCTAAGAAGAAATACCAACCTTTACCAGCCAACCCATCATGCATTTGATCCATGAACGACATTGGGAAATAGTTTTTCAAGGTCAACATGTTCTGCTTCCTGTAATCCATCCACACTTGCCAACCTATGACTGGTCTTTGCAGAACCAACTCATTTTTTGCATTTGAAACCACTGTCATACCACCCTTCTTGGGCACACACTGCATTGGGCTAACCCAATGACTTTTAGAAATGGGGTACACCGCCCCTGTATCCAACAACTTGATAATTTCCTTTTTGACCACCTCTTACATTGGTGGGTTTAACCTCCTCTGGTGTTCAATACTTGGACTGCAATCTTCCTCATGTTGGATTTTATGAGTACAAATTCCCAGAGGTATTCCAATTATATCAGCAATAGTCCAACAAAATTCTCTGTTGAACCTTGTCAAGACTTTGACTACAACTTGCACTTGTTCATCATTAAGATATGCAACAAAAATGTCTGGAAATATGTTATTAGAAACCTAAAAATACATACCTTAGGTTGTAGGGTAACTATTTCTGCTCAAGTACAGGCGGCTCCTCAATAGACGACATTTCAGGAGGATTTGGCATGTTTTTCAAGTCTAAGTCTAATTTCTTTGGAGCATAATAATGTGACCCCATCTCGTGTAGAGCATTTAGAGTCTCCACATATCATCCCGGAAGTCTTCTTAAAAATTCATTATCACTGCTGCCAATGTTTTCACAGAGAATCTTTTCTCAATTGTAGCTTCTGGATCACCTTCATCAATGACATCTATTGTAGACACCACATTCATGTCTTGTGGTTGATTCATAGACCTGCATATTTTGAAGTTTACCTCTTCATTTTTGAGTCTGTATTTCAGCTCTCCAATCTCAACATCAACTAAAGCCTGACCTCTAGCCAAAAATGGCCTTCCCGATATTATGGGAACCTCAAAGTCTACCTCACAATCCAGGATCACGAAGTCTGTCAGAAAAATAAAGATGTCCACTTTTACGAGCATATCACATAAAATACCCACAGGTCGGTTCAATGAACAATCTGCCATCATCAACCTCATCGCAGTAGGTTTTGGAACACCCAAACCTAATTTGTTAAAATAGCTAGAGGAATAATATTGATGCTTGCCCTTAGATCACATAGGGCTTTTGCAAACTCGATTGCTCCGATGGTGCATGGTATAGTTAATGCACCTCGATCCTTCTCTTTTTTGCAACAAGGATCTTGTAGAAATGGCACTACAATGATGGACATTGTCAGTTGGTTCAAAACTTACAACTCTCTTCTTTGTAACTAAGTCCTTCATGAACTTCGCATATCCTGGCATCTGCTCCAGTGCTTCTACCAAGGGGATGTTCACTAATAATTTCCTTAGCATGGCTATAAACTTTGCAAACTTCCCATCTTCAACTTTCTTCTTGAATCCCTGAGGGAAGGAGGAAGTCTTGCCTCTGCTTTTGTTTCCTTTACCTTAGTTGGCTTCTCTGTTAGTTTAACCACCTCTGTATCACTTTCATTTTCAACCTCAGCTTCTGCTTCCTCATTTCTCTCTATGTTCTGTTCTTGGTCAATACATGTAGGTTTTGATTCATTCATGATCTTACCTCTATTGGTGGTAATTGCCATGCAATGCCCATTCTTAGGGTTTTGAATAGTATCACTAGATAGTGAACCATTCTTTCTTGGGTTAAGAAATGCTGACAATTGCCCTAACTGTTGCTCCAACTTCTTTATTGATGTGTGAGAATCCACCAACTGACTCATATTGGAGAAATCACTTTTTATCTATTTTACACCTGCATCAGTTGATTCAACCTTTTGTAGCACCTTAGCTAACATATCCTCTATTTTGGACCAGCTAGAATTACCACCTACACGATCTTTATTACTTGGAGGCATATATACACCACTGCGTTCATTTCTATATGCATCTCTATTATGTTAGTTGCCTTATTCTCAGTTACCTAATCTTTCATATTTCCCCTCTCTTTGGTAGCTCCGACCTTGATTTCTAGAATTATATCTTTGGTTTCCCGAGTTATTATTCTGGAAACCCCCCTAATTACTCAAATATTTGGCCTGCTCATATAAGTCAATGTCCTGATCTTCATACCTCTGTGATGCACCGACAATATTTACCTTCTCTGGACCGGACATGATGTGTTCTGTGAGTAGATCCATCTGAGTCCTCATGTGGGCCATGTCTTGGTCCTTTTCTTCTTCTCGCTTCTTCTGTTCAGCTGAAAGCTCGAATGTGAATCCAAGGCCCCCGACATCACCATATTCGGTATGCCATGCTTTATTGCTCTTCGAGACTTCATCCATTATTTGCATAATGTCTGGGAATGGCTTTCTCATGAATGAACCCCCACACACTGCATTAACAACATGCTTAGTGATAAAATTCAGTGATCAATTAGTTTTAAATATCTTTCAATAAGACCATGGTTCAGGCATTACTTCAGCTTTTGGCTGAATCTCCACTAAGTATCATGCATTGCTTCCCCTGGTTCTTTCTTGTGTGTACTTATCTCGTCCTTCATCTGCAGTTCTTTTGATTCTGGAAAGAACCGTTCCAAGAAAGCTACCTTCAATTTGGTCCAAGTCCTGATTGAATCGTCTGGCAGTTGATTCAACCAGCTTGTTGCCTCCCTAGTTAGAGACAATGAAAATAGCCTCAGCCTCCTAGCAGTTTGACTAACCAAAGGGATTTCTTGTGATTTGCGTATTGCTACGAAGTTCATCAAGTGTTGGTTGCCATCATCACCAGATGTACCACTAATCATTTCCTTCAAGTTGAGAAGTTGAATCATCGTGCTGGTAATTGTGAATTTCACACCTGCAGGTAATGCCGGTAGCACTATTGCTCTTGCGGCTACAGCCCCATCCAAGTCTAAGTCATCCTCTTCGAACACCATATGAGTTGGATGTTGTGCTCAACCCCTTGGAGCTAAGGGTTGTTGGTTGGGAAGAGCTATCTCTTTTACTCCTTCATGTTCCTCCACCACCATAGGTGGGTCATTCACAGCGTTTTGATGAGCACCTCTAGCAGCGGTCTCAGCCTCAAGTCCTAGTCTCTGCCTCTGAGCCTTAAGTTCTTATGCGTTCACCATCTTTCAGATAGTTTTGTTGGGTTCTGGATTGTAAGGAATCAATGGATCTCCCTTACGTCTAGTATTTGGCATGCACTATTAAACTTGCCTGTCAAAGGCACAAACAAAGAACAAGACGTAAAATTAGGAAATGCAACTACAATCATATTATTGCTAGTAAAATATTTCTGAATTGAAATTTCCCAGCAACGGCGCTAAAATTTGATACATCCAAACTTACACTTCACTTAAGAAGTATAAAGGGTCAATGTCAATTTATAGAACTCAAGTGGAGTTGAGGTTGATCCCACAAAGAATTTACTTATTGAAATAACTTTTACTAACACTTTTACTCAATTGTTGTTACTTTTTACTATAGAAAACAATTATGAAATATAAAATGGGGTTTAGTTGTGACATTCAAGTTAACACTATGAACGAGATCTTAACTTTAAAGTTGTGATGGTTGGTGAATAAAACCATGATTGTGTTCCCCATGACTTTATCAATTAGTATTGAATCATTAACAAGTTACTATTTGACAGTTTTGTTGCAAATTACTAGTAAGTTAGGTTTACCTAACAGTTCTCAATCTTATTAGATAACTTTCACTCTATTCCTCTCAGTATTAGAGTGTTGTTATGTTTTACCCACGCATGTTTGGTGTAGCATTTTCTTCTCTCAAACTTGAATTTTTACTCCAAATCAATAAATTAATTCTGCTTTTTCCTAACTACCACTTTTATCTAAAACAAGTGGTAGATACAGGCAAGTTCTAATATGTGCATTCATTAGAAAGAACAGATAATGAAAGCAATGAATTAGGTTTTGCAACTAACAATCGCACTTTACTTATTCTACAAATCCACATTTAAATTATTTTCATGGTTCCCACAACCCTTGATGTTGTGTTTGGCCACTCATGATTTCAACAGAATAAACAATAATAGATGTTGAATAGATTAAAAGAAATCACTTACGAAGATTGCGAATTCAATGAAATATTAATATTCAAATAAGAAATCTGATAAGTCCAAGATTTGGACTCATTTAGGGCTTTGTTTACATGGATTTAGTGTCCTCAAATGCTTAATTTGTGCCAATAACTGATGTGAAATACTTGACTTTCAAGTGCATGGGTTGATGAACAAAGTTAGGACGTTAGTAGGCAAGAAGGGCAACACAAGATGAAAAAGAGAGAGGAAAAACAAACCTGATGATCGCCGAGAGAACTTGGTGGATCGCCAACAAGTTCCTGGATCGCCTTAATTTATAGACCACTGATCCTAAAATAAGAGGAATTTCGGTGAACTGCATCTCTTATTGGCGAAGGATGACCATGTCGCCAAATAGTATTGATGGAGACCCAGGTGAATGTAGATTGGTGAGCTAAGAGACTAAAGGGCGCATCGCAGAATGGAACGGTGATCCCGATCTGGATCGCCCAAATTTACAGTGGTTGGACGAGGAAATATGAAGAAAAAAGGCGAGATGAGAGGACGATAGGCGAGTCACTAAACGGGTCGATGAAAGCCAACTTTCCACGCTGAATGGCCCATAAAGCCATACCTCAGATTAGTATAAATTTATTTTTAGAAGAGAGAGAAGGCATTCAGAAATTAGGAGGAACAAAGAATAGAGGGAAAAACACTGTTGTTACTGATTTTGAGTAATTTTTGCACTATTTTCAATTGGGTATGGTAATAGCAAAGAGATTCTTCATAGAATACTTTTGATTTTCAAACACCTAGCTATGGAATTTGTAGCAGGTATTGAATTTCATATTTTTATGATGATTGGCTAAAACCCCAATCTTGAGGGTTTGATAATGTAACCAATTGCTTTGTTTAGCTTAATGGGTGATAGTAATTATTGACTTTCGGTGTTAATAATAAGTGGGTTTGGGTTATTACTGTGGTTTAGCTTATATAATATAGATTTATTGCAATATATTTCAAGGATCTACACTTGCTTGAGAAAGAAGTGTAGAACTAAGGTAGTAACTTGGCATCCTTAGCTAGTGGGTCTTGACGGTTTCAGCTTGAGAACGTGAAACCCAAGCTCCATCCTTTGTATCTAGCTTGAGAGAGTATATTTGATGAGATAGTGGGCTGGTCTTCTTATGGGATGCATTGAGGTTCGAGAGAACTCAGCGAAAACAAGGTATTTGTTCGAGAGAAAAGTGCCTTATCTAAAGTTCATCCTACCCATAACAAATTAGCATCGTTGGTTAAGGATTTTAAGCTATTGAGTTGAATTTGGCAGTTGGTTAGTCATTCCCCCAAGTATTACCTCCTTATTTTATTGTCCCCTGTTGATTGTTGAAGTGTTTGGTAGTCCGACAATTGTTCGTTTGGATTAGTGACGATATTTTCGAGTTTGGTTCACAGATTTCAAGGAGTTTTGTGTGTTCAGCTGACAAGGTCACCATCACAATCTCATAATTGAATTAAAAAGAAAGCTACTCTCTGTGGGATCGACCCCAACTCTTTCAGTTGGGTTTACACTAACTAGCGATCGTTGACACTTAGAATTTGATGAAGTGTCTTCAAAACGTTAATATAAATCAAAAGCTTCAAGTCTTGATCCGAAGTTAATCCACAAAAATCAAAGATAAACATATATGGAAAGTAGTCTATCGTTCATACAATGGCGAGATATATAAAAAATTAAACCTAATTAATTCAAATAGTCTGTCCAAAAAGAGTCCTCCTCGAAGTACGACTGGATTGTCAGAACGTTACACGGACCCCAAAAGGCCCGTTATGCACTTCACGCCCTGTGAGGGAAGCCTTTCTCTCACACTTGGACAGTGTGGGACTCCTTTTCTTCACGGGCAACTAGACTGTCTGTTAACTTCACCACAATAAGGACCATGAACTTCTAGCTATCATGGAACCACTAGCTAATGTCTATCTATACATCCTATGATGGCGCATAGTTTATAGGACTTGGGTGATCGCCACTTGTCCACCCGATTCTAATATTAACTTCTATGCAATAGTTCTTAATCCTATTCACCGTATCTCTTAAAGGAACATGGGTAATCGCCTCTTGTCCTTACATCATATGACATGGGTAATTACCTCTTGTCCTTTTATCATATGACATGTGTAATCGCCTCTTGCCATTCAATTAGAGAGCATGAGTAATCGCCTCTTGCCTCATCATTTACAGAACCTCCTTAATCATTGGTTCATTTTATGTGAGAAGACCTTTCAACCTTAAGAACCCTTATAATGTGAGAAAAACCTTTCACAATCATACTTTCATGTGTATATGAGAAAATCCTTTCGACAACACAACAACAACATTATCATTGATACTTCACTCTCAAAGCATCCTTAAAATATTTACATAAATCCCATAAGAACATGCTTAATTTCATAAACTGTTCATTCATAATCCAAAATCCACCTCATATCATCATAATTTGGAAAACATGGGAATTATGTGGGTTCATGGGGAATCATCATAAAATCACAGAATTAACTATATTCTTGCATAAGAGATCATAATTCAATCGATTAAATCAATAATCAAGAGAACCCATAACATAGAAGAAAAACCCTAACTCAATTAGGGATTTCTAACTTTGAAAATAAGAGAATTTCGGAACACCATGAATGGAAGGAATCCATGGATGAAAACTAACATACCTCAATGCCAAAAGCTTGTCTTCAAAGGTGGAATTGGAGACTTGCCTTTGAAACCTAGATTGAACCCTTCTTCTTCAAGATTTCTAGAGAGATAAATATTGGGGAGAGAAAGACTTGTCCTTCCTTTGAATTTTTGAGAGAATGACTTGAATGGGTTGAATTTGGGGTAAAATTACTTATATAGGGGTCCTAGTAAAATGACATAGTATAATAATAAAATATTTAGGAAAAAACCAAACTGACCCTAGCTTACAGCTGACACGAATATCCAGATGAAGGCCCACACGAGTCGTCTTAGGGTCAACGAGCCGTTTGGGCAGTCGTGACCCTGTTCCAGTGGCTTGGGGGATTCTGCTCCCTTCCATGGCCACAACCACGACTCATTTTGCTCTTCACGAGCCATTTGGATGCTTGTAAGAGGAGCCTTGCCTTGGGGAGGACAGTGTCCACTTCACCACGAGCACCACACAAGCCTTGGTGGTCTTCTCCATGATGGGTGCCATGGCTTAGTGGAGGGCTGCTGACCTCCCACTTGCCTCCGTTTTCTAGGTTTCTTGATCATGGGGTGTTATAATCAAGAAGTACATGAAGGCTCAAACAAGGCAAAAACTGCTCTCGCATATCATACTCGCTCTCCAAGGTAGTCTCGTCAATTGGACGATGCCTCTAACAGACCTTAACCTAAAGAATGTCTCTTGAACGTAAATGTTGCACATCTCTAGCTATAAAATTGAAACTAGCTCCTCCGAAAAAATCCAAATGGTCATCTAACTCAACCACATCATATTGGAGCACATAAGACTCACTAGGAACATACTGATGAACCATTGAAACATGGAAAATTCGGTGGATAGCTAAAAATGCTTGAGGTAGAGCCAACTCATAAACATGCTTACAAACATTTCAGAGGATCTCAAAAGGCCTAATATACCTAGGGCTAAGCTTGCCCCACCTCCTAAACCTCATCACTCTCTTATGGGTGGCACACAGAGGAGAACTCTATCACCAACTGCAAACCTTAAAGGCCTCTACCCACGATCATCATACCTTTGGTGCCTACACTGAGCTGTATGAAGCCTATCTTGAATCACCCTGATGTGGTCTAAAGCCTACTGAATCAAGTATGTACCACGCAGTCTAGGCATTGTATACTTAAACCAACCAACTTGAAACCAACCAACCGAAAAGTGACAACACTTGTCATATAAAGCCTCGAACGGGGCCTTCTAAATGCTAGAGTGGTAGCTTTTGTTGTACGCAAACTCCACCAAATGCAAGAACTGGTCTCACTGACCTCTAAACCCCAAAACACAAGACCACAACATATCCTCAAGAACCTGAGTAGTACACTCTTAATGGCCATCAATATGTGTGTGGAAACTTGTGTTATGGTCAATGTTAGTACCCAACTCTTCCTGAAAGGTCATCCAAAAGGTAAAAGTGAAATGAGCACCCTGATCTAATATAATAGAGACAGACACATCGTGAAAACAAGCCACCTCTCAAATGTAGATATGGGCCAATCTCTCGGTGTTGAATCAAGACTGCACTGGAATAAAGTGTGCTAACTTAGTCAATCGATCAATGATGACCCAAATGTTGTCAACACCTCTAAAAGTCCAAGGACAACCTACCACAAAGTCCATAATGATGTGATCCCACTTCCACTCTGGAACTGGTAATCTCTGAAACTGACCACTATCTCCAATGTTCGGCCTTCACCTGTTGGAAACTCAGGCAATGGGACACATAGTCCTCAATTTCTATTCTTATGCCGCTCCACCAATAGTGTTTCCTCAAATAACGATAGATATTTGAGGTTCTCAGATGAATAGAGTATCTAAAATTATTGGCCTCATAAAGTATTAGTTGGATCAAAGCCTCAACTCTTAAAACTCAAATACGACATGCATACCTCAGACCCCATTGGGATCGATAGTAACCTGGCCGGCATCGATAGCAAAAACCTGATCTTAAAGCGACATCAAATCCTCATCCTCAAACTAAAGACCACAGTTCTGATCAAGTAAGGAAGACTAAACTCCCACATAGGCTAAGACATGCCTAGAATATGAGATAGCTAGTTGAATAATTTGATTAGCTAAGGACCGAAAATCCAAAGCTAAGGGTCGCTCCATAGTAGGCAGGAAGGTTAGACTACCTATACTCTCTGCCTTCCATCTCAAGGTGTTTGTTACCATATTTGCCTTTCTTGAATGATAGAGAATACATAGGTCATAGTCTTTCAGGAGCTCAATACAAAGATGCTACCTCAAATTAAGGTCCCTCTAGCTCATAATATACTACACATGTGGTCGGTATAGATCTCGTAGCAAACTCCATACATGTAGTGCCTCTAGATTTTAAGCGTGAAAACTACCTTTGCCAACTCCAAGTCATGAGTGGTGTAGTTACACTCATGCAACTTAAGTTGCCATGATACATAAGCAATGACCTTGCCCTATTGCATCAATACACAATCCAAACTAAGGGAAGATGCATCACAGATGCCCTTGAAGCCCTCAATATGGGAGGAGTAGTGAGCAACTACTTGAGCTTTCGAAAGCTCAACTGACACTCCTCAGACCACTCAAAAGGAACATCAAATTCATTGAATCGGATCAAACGTGCTGCAATAGTGGAGAAGCCCTCCATAAACTGTTTCAACTAGAATGCTAATCCAATGAAGCTCTGAATCTCAATAGTTGAGGTGGGCCTAGACCAATCACGAATTGCCTCAATCTTCAATAGGTCAACCATGATTCCATCTTTGTCATGATGTGCCTTAAAAATGTTACAGACTCAAGAAAAATCTGATACTTGGAGAACTTGGAGTATTGACTATGGTGAACGAGTCAAGATACATCATGAATGCTAACGTCATCAATTACATGAAGGTATCAAGGGCATTAGTCAACCCAAAATACATCAGTAGGAACTCGTAGTTGCCATATAGAGTCCTAAATACTATCTAAGGGTTGTCCGCTTCTCTAATCCTCAACTAACGCAATCATACCTCAAATTAATCTACAAAAACACTATGCACCCTGAACTGGTCAAATAAATCATAAATCTTAGGCATGGGGTAATGGTTCTTCACTGTCACCGTATCCAGTTGCCTATAATCAATACACATGTGCATTGTGCTATCCTTCTTTTTCACTAAGAGAATGGGAGAACCCATTATGTGATACACTAGGCCTAATGAATCCCTTACCAGAGAGATCCTAAAGATGAACACTGAGATCCTTGAGATCTGCAGGAGCCATCCGATATGGCTGAATAAAAATAGGCCGAGTACCCGACTCGAGCTCAATAGAGAAATCAATATCACACTCTAGGGGTAGACTAGGTAGGTCGGTAGAAAACGCATCTACAAAGTCGCACACAACTGGAACTGACTCAATTTGAGGGACCTCCCTGCTCGTATCATGCAAATAGGCCAACAAAGATAAATACCGGCTAGCCACGAGCCTCCGAGCCCAAATAAAAGAGAGAAACATCAATCAGTGCTACAAAGGGACTCTTGCTACAACACCAGCAGAATACCAGACATGGTAAGGTAACACTCTTAGAGAAGAAATCTAAGACCACATGATTGGGGGATAACCCGTCCATGCCTAGAATCACGTTGAAATCAAGCATACCAAGAGAAATAAGGTCATCCCGAGTGTCATGCCCTTCCATAGTTACCAAGCAAGATAGAAACACGTGATCCACTACTAAAGACTTAACCATGGGGGTCAACACATGCAACGTCGCTGTCATAGGCTTAGAACCCAAACCCATAAGAGAAGCACAATAAACAGACACATAAGAAAGGTCGAGCTCGGATCTAATAATGTTGAGGCGGGATGCTGGCTTATGAGAATTGTACATTTGATCATATCATCCTCCGACCTCACTAGAGCTACATAGAAATAGTCATGTCCACCTCTACCCTAGGCATCCATCCTACAACCTGACCTGCCTCCCCGGGGACCACCCTAAATACTTTGATGTCCATCGTGACAGTCCTGACCCTAACCTCGACCCCTAGCTAAAGTTGCTACTAGTGACATTGGTAAAGCTCGTGGACATGCTTGTGGAACAGGAGTAATCCACAAACGCAAAGTGAAATTCTTGTCGTGTGATCAAACTATCCACAATCTAAACAACCCAGAGATGATCGACTCCCAGAATAATAACTAGCACGACTTAAAACACATGATTAGGACCCATGAATCTGACCGGGGCAAACCTCATTCCTTCTAAATCATCACCTTCTAAAGTATACAATGATGCCTGAATAGGCCATTTGGTCTAACACTACTAAAACTATTGTTGGGTCATATCATATGTGTCTCTAGACCTGGAATGGGACCGAGTGTACCTTCCCTCGTATCTAACTCTCTTATCATTGCCCCCTTGGGCCTGAAAATGGAACTTCTCAATAGTACGGGTGTGATCAACAACATCCAAAAAGGAACAACACGCGGACACCATCACTTGAGTCTCAATCCGCAGATGGAGCCTTAACCTACAGACAAAACATCAACTCTCTCCTATTCAGTAGGTAGATTCATAGTGGCATGGCGAGAGAGATCACGGATCCTTACCTTATACTCTAACACAATCATGAACCCCTGCTACAACCTGAAGAACTGATCTCAGAGGTGAAATCTGACGAAGCGAGGGATGAACCTAGAAAAAAGGCCTCAGAAAACTCAATCTAAGTGACAAGAGTGGACCCATGTGACCTAGTCTGAATGAAGATACTCCAACACTACTTGGCTGGCCCATCTAACTGATAAGTAGTAAAGTCAACTTTTTTCGACTCCACTAAACTCAATGTATAAAGCCATTCTCGTTAGGTAGTCAAAACTTTGTGAGAATCCTTACCCACAGCCCCAGAAAACCACGAAGGTTACAGCCTAAGGAACACTCTGACCATCTTCTACTCCTCTTGCGGGGTATAGCCACTACTGGAAATTGGGCCTATGGCAACACTAATAAAACCATTGCCATCGGTAGAGTATATGTTGCCATAGCTCTACCGCAACATTTTAGCATGCATTATATCAGCTCGCATGACCATAGATCTATAGCAACGGTTTTTGCAACGGGTCAGTAAAACCATTGCCATAGAACTCTCTATGGCAACAGTTATTCTTTCATCTAGTGCAACGAATATATAAGATTATTGCAACGATCTGTAACCATTGCCATAGACATTTACTACGACAGCCAAACTCTATAGTGCAACGGCTTTTTTCAATAATTGAACAATCTGACACAATTGCACCGGTTTGGAATACATTTTACAAGTGTTCTGCATTATGAGCCCTAGAAGGTCATAAATATATATATCAGAAATTATAATACAGTACAAATTATACAAATTACAAAAAAAAATTATTTCATACATGACAATTAAAAATACCCATCAAGTTAATCATATGCATCTGTAAATACAAAATGTTCAAACAAAATGACCATTAGTTGACATTTACAGGATTCCAAAAATTATATGATAAGTTTCATCATGTTCAATACAAAAATGAATTTTAGAACATATCTATCAACAATCAAAAATACTTCTTAAGTAACTAGGTAAGGTTGCCTGCACTGCTTTCTTCTTCCCATTCTTCATTTTTGACACCTACAAAAAGAAGATATACAATGTCAAGTTACGTTGTAACCACTCAAAAGCCACTGATTAGGAAATTTTGTATGGGGTAGATCCTTATATGGATCACAATGAAACTAGCACATTCAAGTAATCTATAATAGGTCAATGAATTAAAACTAGAGACATTAATGATCCAATTTTATCAAATCAAACAGCTCTAACATGATCAAATCTTAAACAAAGACAAATAAATAAGAGTAAGCTCAAACTTTATCAGTAATCATTTGATCTAATCTTGATCCATCTATTGAGTCCTGACTTTTCAGATTTTCAAGTTCAGACCAAAATAGGCATAATTACTGAGCACCAAACTGATGTGAAACTGAGTACCAATTAGATAAGTTCAGACTAAAATAGGCATAAGAAACTGAGTACCAAACTGAATTCAAACTAAGTACCAATTAGATTTTTAAGTTTAGCCCAAACTGATCTAAAACTTATACTACTCGGTTAATAACTTGCCAACAACACCAAATCCAAGTCTTCAAATTGCTTCATACTTGAAACTGGAAAGTGGAGGACTAAACATAGCAGTCTTCATAGTCATCGTGAATTCCTTTATTTAAAACACCTAATGAGACTGTAACAATGAGAGGATCAACATGCATAACTGATCCATCACTAAAATGTAACTTCATTGGCTTTGTACCATAACCATTTTCCAATTAAGTACCTTTAACTAGATTGTGCCTTGAATTGCTAAATAGCAAAACCCCATACTAAGGTACAATACATGTTGTTCTTGAAAAGCAAACAAATAAGAACACAATTTATTCAGACAAAGTACATGAGACATGTGCAAAAAGTTACAGGTAATGTGGAACTGAATTTACTTCCTACTAGCTGGGACCTAAAGCATGAATAACATATTAGGGAATTACTCGCGGGAACCAATAAAAAAGAATGAGAAGGGAGTTATGTTGCAACAATCTCTCACTAATATATAGAGAATGAGAGATCAGATAAGTACAATCCCAAGCATATCACAACAATATATACCACATAAATCTAAAGTGATAATAAAATTGATACATCAACACATAATACCAAAAAATAAGAAGTAGAAGAAAGTAGGATGAGAAGAGGAAGAAGACGTACCAACCTTGATTGTTACTACAAGCAGATGGATGATTGATTACTGGAATAGCAACCTCTTATCCAAGTGAACAAACATTGATTCTTAGCATGCTAGGATCAAGTGCTAATCCTTGATTTAGACATTGAAATTGTGCAATGATGTTCATTGTAACATCTCTTTCCATGTTATCTTTCTAGGCATTGAACTTTTCATGCATTCTATGTTGAATACACTCTTCCAGTTCCTACATTTTTCTTTGCATCCTTTCATCATCAACAACAATAGAAGTGGGTAAAAATTTGCCACTTTGTGTGTCAAAAGAGTCTTGATAATCCCACATACATACAATCTTACTCGACCTGGATGTTAAGGTGCCATAACTGTTGCATATGCATCAATTGACTAACTACCATCTTCATTTTCTTAAATTTATATTGTCTCCATTTCAGCTTATAAATCAGATCCAAAAGAATAGAATTCAAGTAAATTATATTGATCCACTATTTAAGAACAAAGAAATTATCTTGGTAAAATTTGAATAAGAGAACTTTTTACTATTTTGTTGTACTAAATTGTCATAATTTGTCCAACCATAAACCAATTTCATACTTTTAGATAAATGTTGGATGATTAATAAGCTTAGGAGGGCTCGTTTGATGTAAGGTATAAGGTATAATAATTCTAAGGATAATACGCAGGACTATTTTATCATGCGTTTGATCGGAGGTATTTGGTTTTCCTGAGGATATTTATCCCACCATTTCTACCTAGTGATAGGATAAGTTATCTCATAAACACATGTTGACTTTTATCAAATCTTGAACTATAAAGAATAGGAAAAGTGCTCCTACAAAGAATAACATACTTGATTAGAATGTAATAAGCAACACAAGTGAAGAAGCTTGTCCTCCTTTGAAAGAAAATTCTTCACTGAACAGATGGAAGAGGTTAGATCAATAGAAAAATGGAGATTGTAAGAAGGACATACCTCGACAGGTTAATTTCATTAATGAGCTTCCAAGATCTTTTGGGATTAGCTGCCTTGAGAATGAAAATTCTTTATCCAAATCTGCAATACATAAAGGAGGTGAACACAATTATTTTTTGGATGAAAAGACAAAACAATATAAAAATGAATCTCGGGATCACCACCAGTTTAGAATACGAAATTCTTGGTGTACATTCCTTTTATCCATTTCAGATTTTATATCATGACAAAAATTCTTATAGTCGATATTAATATCCCTCTTGAAGATTGAATTTTGGGAAGACGAATGGATAGAGCAGGATAGGTTGCATGACATATTTCCTAACCTCTACTCTATATGTCTCCGATACCACACCAAGATTTAGCATGTTTGGGACCAATAAGAATGGAATTTGATATTTAGAAGAGCCTTAACTAACGGGGAAATTGATAAAGTAGCCCAACTATTGCTGAAACTATAGTCATGCAATGGCTTTCCAAGAATATGTGCATCGGAAGGCCTCCATGGGTTATAAAGCGGGCTTATTCCGCTATTGGGTCGTAATATACAATTCTGAGTAATTATGTTTTCAACCTTTAAGCATACAGTGAACTTATTCTATAAGAAATTAATCCCAAAAAGGAGGGAAGAGTGTTCAAGAACTCAGCAGTTCAGGGTAACTTGTTTAGCTGGATATGTCGTTGGATCTTTTGCAAGTATTATTTCGAACCTCGCTGACAACATTGTTGCTTCTCTTAACAACAAATTAAAAAGGCCGGTATCCTAAAGATGGTTGTGAAGAAAATTGGGTTTCTTAATTTGTTTATGAGAAGTCTTCCTATTAGATTAATGTTTGTTGGACCAGTTGTGACTTTGCGATGGTTGTTCTATGACAACATTAAAATATTAAGTGGATTTCCAATCAGTGGAGATGTAATCAAATGATATAACAAAAGATGAAAGGCTCAAAATCACTCAAAATGAAAGCTCCTACTTATCGATACATCGCATATGCATAAGTTTATAGATATAATGAGCACATGAATACTCGTGCACATAATTTAGCAAATAGAGTGAACGCGACCCTCTAACTGTTTCTTGGAAATGCTTCAGCATTTACCAACCTTTAAAAAAATGACATGTAAATTCCAAAATTTTACTTGTTATTTAAATATTTCAGTACATACTTGAAGAAAATGTGTTCACTATCACCTGTAATGAGGTTAGGACATGAACCTAAAGAAAAAAGGACATTTTTACTGCATCCTAGAATAATACATTTCGTCCCTTCGATTAAAAAAACAATTTACTGCATCGATTAACCAAGCATTCTAAAGAAGAACAAATCTGGCAAAACAAGTAGTAAATTTTGTAAATAAAGATTAATACACAAATATTAATGAGCAAATATTTTGTATAACTCATACTAGTGATTTTGTAGATAATTAGTGAAAAAAGTAGATAACTTACTAGCGATTTCAGAACCGATTAAGTTAGGGCTCTCGAAATTAGTGAAGAAACTAGCAATTTTGGAGTCTCCTGCAAGCGATTTTGAACTCTTCAGTGAGAGATTTTGGATTGAGGAAGTTTTAACAAAGAATCATTTTCTCCATTGAATGAAAGCTTTTCCAAAAAACACTTTGGATATAAATGAAAGCATGTAAGAGCTGGAAACGTCGTGATGTAATTTCCGATAAAAGGATTTAGCACCTGTAAGTTGTAGTTACTGAAGATGCCACGATGTATTTTCATTTTGTGAGAGAATAAAAAAATCAGTGAAGAATAAGGAGGGAATGAATTTTTTCATTTAGGCTGTATTGTGAAAATTGGGGGAAACATAAGGAAACCGTAGCAATAGAAATAAACTCATTGCTAAAAAATATATATCGCAACGCATAAAGAAGACTGTTTTATCAGGTCTTCTATAGCAACGGTTTTTACAAAGCTGCAACGGTTATTTGGTAATATGTAACGACCCTCAAAATGAAGTAGGATAAAGTAGAGCCTCACATGGGTTTTATGCATTAATAACTTGTCAAAATAATGAAGAATAGCCTTTTAAGTCAGTTTGGAAGTAAAACGTCAAGGGACGGCCAGGACGTTCGGAAACTAGTCTTTTGTGTGTTGGTGTGTTCTAGTATGTAATCCATGTTTTTATGTGTTGTTTGGAGTCTAAAATTAGTGGAGGTGACCCTAGTGTCTTAATAAATATTTTTAGCGTCAAAACGCTCGGACACGACACCTTGGGGGCCACCCTAAGGGTCCCCGAGGAGGACCCCAACCTTGGCCAAGCAAGCTGCCAAGGCAGCTTGAAAATGTACATGGAGGGAGCATGTCCATGTCGCGGACTAGATCCACCATAGGCCAAAGTTTTGGTCCGCGTCACGGACATGTTGTGGACTCTACTGCCTCGAAATTGAATTTGCAGAAACTTGTGGGAACACCTCCGTGTCGCGAACTTGTTTCCTGACAAAATCTGCGAAAATAAAACTCAAGT
This sequence comes from Solanum acaule, assembly GCA_036250505.1. Taxonomy (NCBI): domain Eukaryota; kingdom Viridiplantae; phylum Streptophyta; class Magnoliopsida; order Solanales; family Solanaceae; genus Solanum; species Solanum acaule. Next base: position 710 of record JAJOOR010007692.1, on the reverse strand, counting down.
TTGACTTCTTTAAAAGGTCCTACTAAGTGAGGGGTAGTTTGGGGAATTATTATAAATGGTTATTATACCTATTTTAGGGTATTTTAAGTTGGTTAAAACCCCAAATCCTATAATTAGACCCCATTCTTCAAATTGACCCTTCCCTCTCAAAATAGATTCTCTCAAAAACTCCATTGAAGACCTTGATAAAGCTCAAGCTAGAAGATGGGTTTTCAACTGATTTCTTCTTCAATGTCACGGGTCTTCAATAATTAAGGTATGGTGATTCTTGATTCTTGAATAACCTCTCATTCAAGGAGTTCTATCAAAGATTTTCAAAAGTGATTCAAAGACCAAAATTCCGAATTTTCAATCTAAACATGGGTTCCTTTTCAAACGATTTTCTAAATCATTCTATTGATGAATTAATGTGGAATTAATGTTTTTAAGACAATTTTCAAAGGAATCTTAAAGAACCCATGATCCCCAAATTCTCAAAATTGGCCTATGATGTGAGTCTTTGTGAATATGATCTCTATTGGTGAAATTATATTTAGATTAGATTGTATTGATGTTTATTATGATTATATATACTTATTCATGTTGAATTGTTGGTATATTGATGAGTTGAGGATTATGGCCTTATGGGCAAAGTTATGGGTTGATCCCTTTGTTTATAGAATTGTACTTAGATTATGTTTATGTTATTGAATTACATTGTTGATTCCTAT
>JAJOOR010007691.1:0-44445 GCA_036250505.1 Solanum acaule | reverse complement strand
TGGGGTGGGATTGGGGGGGGGGGGGGTGGGGGGCAGGATGGGTTTGGCGTTATGCGTGTGCGGGGCGGGTTGAAATATGTTTTTGAAAAACTAATGCGGGGTGGATTGTGGTTTTGTTGTCTTCTTTTATTTATTTTTACTTTTTCCCTGTCGTATTTGCTCATTAATGTAATGCTTCCCCGCTAAGAATTACTAAGTACTGTTGTGTGTTTTTTTCTGTTAAAGCTCTAATTTTTCTACCTTCTTGCTTTGTTTTTTTCCCTTATTAGGCTTATAGTTGTTGATATGAATATTTTGAAAACCCAGTTCATGAATTTTTGTGTTTGATCATTTTCTACGGGTACATCATACATGTCAATAAATCTAAATTGAGCTTTGCATCATGCAGTTGAAGTTTCTAAAGTCTATTAGGTTGTAGCTAATTAATTAATTTCTGTTAGAATTTTTTTTCTTCATATCTCATGCTTCAATTAATTAAACATGTTGTGATCACTGTAGTAGTTATAATAAATAATGATGTCAACTAACTAAAGTAGTTTGAATGAAAACATATTTTTATATATTTTCTCAAAAAAAAAAAAACATATTTTTATATATGTAAAAAATCAATTAAATTATGCAGGGTGGGGCGGGTTGAAAACAACAAGACGTGGGATAGGTTTATGCGGGTTTACCCCGCGCAACCCCATTTGCCATCCCCCCTCCTAATTTCACTAAGATAAGAAGAGTTACTGTAATTCTTTTTGCTTCATAATAACATTTCCAACAGGTACCGTCTTATACGGTTAGTTGTTGCATTTATGCTGCTAAAATGTTGCACATTTTGGTCCCTAAGTTTCAAGCATTGTATCATAGAAGTAAAAAAACCGACAATGCTTTTCATATTCCCTTCCACACACAAATGGTAGATATGATAAGAGCTTCCATCAATTTAATTTGTCCCATGACGTGGAACAAGTTGAAAGAAACTTAACGTTTTGATAGGAGATGATGTTAAGCACTAACCACCAAATGGGGGTCTATGTTGCTTATGTCTGAAAGTTTAGACAACTAACTCCACTGTACAAACGTTTTGACATTCGACCAAGGCTTTTGTTCCTTGTCCCACAGCTGCTTTAGTTATTCTTTTCCCACTTTTGACCAGATAAAACAAAACTTGTTTATTGTTATCTAATCATAATTATTAACTAATAACCCATAGTTTGTGAACTAACTGTAGATAATTAAAGTCAAAATTAACAGCAAAAAAGAGATTTTGTGTATCTTAGTGTCATAATCCATCCTCTAGGACCCATTGAGCATGATATTTTCTTACTAGATATAGCACTAATCTCCAGCCGATTCAGTCATGATCTCTCTTATTAGGGTTTGTAACGCTAGTATGATTGTTATTTACAGCAAGCAGCATCTCTTTAGAATAGGAAAAATCTGTTAGTGGAAAGAATCTCTTATTACTAGATTGCCCACATCATTTGGTCTCTTCACATGATGATGAAGTTGTGAAAGGCAATATGGTTATCGTCAAGCTTAAAAAGATAAATAAATTGACCATCACCATTTTGTTCAACTCTTTCTTTCTCCTTGCACATGAAAGGAATATCCAAACGTCTTGTAAAATTGGAATACATCATGTTACCTAATCAAAAGGTTTGACTTAAATCGTTGAAACTTTTACATTGATAGTGGAAAAATTATTTTATATTATCACTGGTATCCTGAAATTATTAGACTACTTTTTTGAACTGTGAATTTCCCACTTCATGTTCCAATCAGATTTTGTTCTTCTTGTTGTGATGTAAACAGAAGCCTAAAATAAAACAGTATTTCTGGTGTAGTATCAAGTTACTTTCCAATAATATAGCTAGCTAGATTCTCAAGACAGAGTGGCAACTAGGGCTTTACGCCAAAAAAATAATAAGAATGTGGAATCTTTACCAATTACGAAATCCAAAAGTTGGCAAAGGGGTATGTGAAGTTTTGCATTCAAATGCTACTTCGTATTTCTCTCTGTTGCTTACAAACTCTGTTTTAAAAGGGCTTTTTTTTTGGGTCCGGCCCCTGGGCGGGGCACTAAATGCCCTAACACTCCCGTGTGAGGCTTACACTCTAAACGTCTGATTGTGTGTCCTAGACACGGGATTCCCTCAACATTTCCTATCAAAATCATGAGTCAAATTCCCTAATTAGCATTGTTAATCCTCAAATTCTTTAACAAATGAATAATAGATGTTCAATTCATCAGTAGAATATGAAGATGTGAATGATTCAAATAATGAGTCAGTATTTCTTTCTTGCTAATTGAGCACATTGTGAGGATGAGTATCATTTGAACATCTTTCTAAAATAGCTAGACAAGTCAAGTGTATCTCTTCAATTTTTGTTGATCTTCATGTCTTAGTTCTAAATCTCTCAAAATTATCACACTTCTATTATTTTGTAATCTGAAAGTAATTTTGTATTTATTCACGGAAGAGTTATGTTTTAAATTTCAACTGATAATGATTATTGATTATTTACTTTTAAAAAGGTAATATGTGTGGTGTGATAGTAGTATCTTTTTTAAGAAATTGGGATTCTTTAAAATGTGTAGTTTTATAGCACACCCTCTGTTTGAATTTGTTTATCCTATCGTCTTTTTTGGTCCGTTTAGAAAAAAAAAGTCTCTTTTGTTTTTTTGACAAATTTTTTATTTTTATTTTTTACATTACATGTTGAAAGCCACAAAATTTGCATATCTTTATTTAAGATCATGAGATTCAAAAGTATTTTTTATTTTCTTAAACTTTATATCAAGTCAAAAAAGGACAAATAAATTGAAACGGAGGAAGTAATACTTTACACTACTGCGATGTTTATACTTTTAAAAAATGTTAGATATTTTGTTTACTATTTGTATTTGATCAGATTTGTCCCTTCTTCCCCTATTTGATTTTAAAATGCCCCTTAAAACACTAAAAATTGCTCAAACATGTCTTTCACATATTAAATAAAAAATCTAATCCAATAGATGTAAAGAAGACATTTTTGAGTCATTTCTCGTACTGCATTTTCTATGTGCTTCAAAGTTAAAACAGTGCTTACAAATAATCTATCTAATAACCTTTTAATTAGAAAACTAAAACTAAAATTGTAGTTAGAGTGCAAGTTAAGTAAAGTTCTCTTAGACAGTGGCATCATTACCTTTGCTTACTTTTAATTGATTTAGACGTTAGTCCAAAAAATGTTTATGTACTTCATCTCCTTCAGTTTTGTACCCGTAGAAATGCATGTGCACTTGATAAACATGTTCCTTGGAGACTACAAGGTACTTTGATTGATGTAATGTAACCATGATCATTTTTAGACTCCTATTTCAATTTCCCATGTTATATTCAATGAAATGACACTGGGCTTCTTTTCATAGTGAAAAAAAAAGGATTTTTCTCATCTCATTTGATTAGGAAGTAATGGGAAAATTGGATGCATGGAGCTTCCACCACCCCACTCAGCGCAGAGATAGTGTATGATTAAGTTCTTAAATTACATTCCACTTGTTTATTAGTATATATGGAAACCGCAAAGAGTTCAAAAGTATAATAAGTTTACTACATCAACTATGACTAAGGAGTCGCTTGGTCTGAGGTATATAAGGTATAATAATTTCAGGATAAAATGTAGGATTATTTTATCTTGCATTTGGTTGGAAGTATTAGGTAGTTTTTGAATTATTTATCCCATTATTTATATTATAGTGATGAAATAAGTTATTTCATATGGATTGCGGATACTAAAGACTACAAAATGGTAAAATGATGCCACAAATGTAGAGATGGCAATAGGGAAGAGTAGGGGTGGTAAAGACTACATATTTGATTTCTAAAAGGATGAAAAATATATTATATGGCTGGTAAGACATGATAAAGTCAAATTCATCATCAAAGGAGAAAAAATAATCCAAAAACATAAACCAAACATGACAGGTAGGATGGGGCAAGGCTTTGCAGGGAGAACAAAATTTTAAGAAAATGTTAAACGCGGGAGAACAAGATATACACGAAAGTCGAAACCAATAAAATAAATGTTCTCATCTTGAACGTTTCTGCTTTCATAAATAAATTATAATAAATTTTGATGAAAACATAGAGTATAAGATATTTCAAAATTGTTTATAAATATAATTTATTATGCATGTATGATAAAAACATATATGTATATAATTTATTGGTTTGGTTTGGTTTGGTTTGGTTTGGTTATTTCTTTTCTTTTTTTAATAAAACCAAAATCAAACAAAATATTATCGATTTTAAAAAATCTAAACCAAATCAAACTCAAACCCAAATAAAATCGATTTATTTAATCGATTTGATTCGATTAAAGGATAATGAGTTTATGCTAAAAAATAAAATAAAATTAAAGGTTAAATTCGTCTGAATACACTTATTCAAGGGAAAAGGAGTGTTAAAGTTATATAATGTGCAATGAATCGAATATATTATAAATATAAAAGATAATGGCTATTATTAGTATATATTTTTTGCAACTTTAATATTTAAATTATGTTTTATTTCATTATCCTCTAACTATAATTTTCAAGGATTAAATCCAGCTGACTTGATAAATGGCAAAAGTATTTGTTAATACTTTCCTAAGACATGTGAAAGGTAAAATAAATCATTTACGTGACCTTTATAGCGGCTAGTCACAAAATTAAATTTCTTTTTATTTTGTTATTTATTTTTCTTTCTCTTTACTTTTATTTCTTATAAAAAATTTTTTATATAAATGATGACTTCTTATCTATCCTCGTCAGTTTCTCTGTATTCTCTGTAGATTAAGGTAATGTAAAGTGGATTTTTATCTAAAAAAATTTAAATCTCTTTCTTCTATATTTGTTTTCCATAAAAGTTCTAATTCTATTTTCTTCTTTTATAATAGTCATAATTTTGGAGATACCTTCTTTTTATTTCCTTTGAGATTTTGTGAAAAAGCCACATATTCCTGAGTATAAAAAACTCATATTCATGATTCAAATTTTCTTAAGACTTGAGAAGAATAAAATGTATGCAGATCTTATCACTACCTCGTGGAGGTAGATAAGTCATTTTTAAAAGACTCTTGATCCAATACATCAATTTCATTACAAAGAAAAAGAAAACCGTGACGAAAACATATCAACAAATAAGAGGAGTGCAAATCAACATATATAGATGTCATGCACAAATTCAACAAGTGACATATGCCCAAATAATAGTCATGTTGCAATGCATATGATGCGACTCTTTACTATAATAAATGACTTAACAGACCGTTACAGTTTAATTATATGTCATATTTAAATTAAAATCAACTATAAGTTCAAATGACATATGAAAAATATATATAAATTCAATCTTGATACTCTTTAAAATGTTTAAGGAATGGACAGTATATATCAACAAATATTCAGCCAAGGAAATTTTAATTCTTGATTTTATAGTTAGAAGTGTTGGGAAAACAAAATAAAGTTTAGCCATAAAAGTTAATGGACAACAAGTGTTCCTTAATTAATCATAAGTAATCCACTTGAAGATTGTTTGGAGATATGGGACCCATTGTTTCAATGGGAGGTACTCTTTGCCCACCCTATCAGTTGCCTTCTCTGTGAAAGATGTCAAACCAAGTGCCAAACATCAATTTTTTCACTTGTTCTGGAAGAAGGGAAAAAAAAAGATTTTTCAAGGAAATCAAGTTAATCTGAGATTGAAATTTTGTTTGGACATATAATTTAGACTTTTTAAGTTTTATATATATATATATATATATATATATATATATATATATTAACATGAAAACCTCATAATTCAAAAATAAGGTATCGAGATATCCTAACATGCCGAATTAATAAATTAAAATTACATTTCCTTTTATTAATATGTTTTTGTGATTACATGTTATTCAAACTTTTAAATACACATAATTTTACAAAGATTTACTGGTAAACTAAATCAAGAATAGTAGTTATTCTTTGATAAATCCTCTCACATAGTACACTAGGTAAAACATGAGTCTTTTTTTATAAAATTTAAAATTATGGGTCTTTTTTATATAAAATATAAATTTGTGAGTCAAGTTTTATATTTAAGAAAAATTGAGATCATAATTTGAAATTACAAATCCTACCTTTTAGAGAATTTGAGATTTAAAATCATGATTTAAAGTTAAAAATTGAAATTTTATACAACTTTAACAATGTTGATTGAAATCAAAACTTGAAATTAGGCTCTCAAATACTTTGGTCAAACGCCTAACTTTGGAAAGAGTATGTGCTCCTCTAAATCATATTCGCTACACTTAGTTTATGTGATATAGTTTGATTTGACATGAAATTTAAGAAAGAAAAACTTATAAAACTTGTATCCTAAAATAAGTTAAGGATATTTATGTTATTATAAATCATTTCATTAACACTTTGTTTGAATGGTTGTTACATATTATTTCATAATGTATCGTATTGTGTTATATTGTATCGTACTATATTGCTTTAATGAATACATTGTTTGGATAGATTGTATCGTTCTTCGTCGTTACATAATGTCATTATGTCACACATCCATAATTTGAGTGAGAAACCTACAAGAAAAGTAGGGTACGAGCCGGGTAGAACTATTATGAAAATGTAGGATAAAAGATGAAATATGATTATTAAATAATAAATAAAGATAATTGAGAATAAAATATTAAGACAACGACGCGATCACACCAAATCGTCTTTTCATCGTTACATACCGATGGATTTAAACAATACAATACAATACAATAGAATTTAAGTAACAACCAAAACATTGTATCTAAACTAACAATACAATACAATACAACGGGTAACAACCACCCAAACAAGGTGTAAGGGTAAAATAAATATTTTTTAAATTAAATTGTTACCAAATACAAAAATGTGTCATTCTTTTTTAAACCACTAACAAAAATTGAATCATATGGAATAGATGGATTTCACTTGTGGATGTTTAAGCCTTTGTTGTGCATGTTATTTCAATGTAATTTGCTTCAAATGTTAGGCAAAAGATGATTGACCACATTGTGTTGCAATAGTGTTGGTCCTGGCATAGGATGTGGATGTTAGAAGGTGAAGTTCAATAAAAAGAAAGAAAAATGAGAGCCAAATTGAGAAGAACATGCTGGCAGAATCAACATGCTAAAAAGAGGGAGTGACAAGACATTGGCCAAATTTACCATCAAGAATATTTTCCATGGAAAAAAGGCACACATTTTTCACTTGTAACATGAGTTTGGATAAACTTGAGAATGCTCCTACTTTTTACTTAAAATAGGTATTACATTTTCATCCAAAGAGAAAAGGGACCATAGAACTTAGTTCAAAATGGAAACAACATTATATTAAAATATTTTCTTTCTTCTTATTCTAGCTAGGTCTTACTAGATAGTATAATATTGTGAAATCCAAAATTATGTAAGGTAGTTACTAGTCAAGTCCCTTATTCCACGTTTACTATATTCCAACAAGTTAGGATTCTTTCTTCTCCATCTCTTATTTTATTATTCTTCATTAATTCTTTGTTTTCCCCTTCAAGAAATTCACACGTTGGTGTAACACAAATTATTGGACCAAAAATGGATTTTGAACGGAAATATAACAACTTTGATTTTATGTTTGAGTCGGTCAACCATTCCCATTCTTGATTCTTTCCTACACAACTTATAGTCTGTTTGGATTGGCTTAAAAGTTGGTCAAATCTACTTTTAAGTCATTTTTAGCTTTTGAAATTGTTTAACAAAGTTAAATATAAGTTTAAAATGACTTAAAAAGAGTTAAAACCCAAAAATAGATCTCTCAGTACTTTTTTACTTTTTGACTTAAAAGTCATTTGAGTTTGATTTTTTATTTTTTTGATTTAAAAACTATTTTTTTAAGTCAATCCAAATCGGCTCTAACTTTCATATATACTTGACTTCATATTAGCCGTCATGTATAAATAATTAAAAAAAAAAAGGAAGAACTATCGTTATGTTGGGGAGGATTTATGATTTTTTACTAGAAAAATTTTAAAAATAAAAATATAGTGCTTAATTAAACATCTTCTCAACCACATATAACTGTTTTGATCTACACATTCTAAAAAGAATAAGTAGAACTATTTGTGATTTCACATGGAATTGCAAGTTGCAAATTATATAAAATTTTGAACTCCTTTAAAGTATATGAAATAGAATTCATTGTGCTATTGATCACTTGGGCTACTCATTTTTTGAAGAAAATAATTTCGAACCTTCCTTTGTTGGTTAGTTTGAAGGCCGAAATTGTGGACCAAATATTGTCCATACTGATCATTATTGGGGAAAATAAGCAAATACCCCATAAAAGCAAAATAATTACAAACATATACCCCTTTACATTCATATCCCATTAAATAATTACACTATATACCCCATTTACTAATTTCGCTTAACTGATACTAAATTAGTATCATATATACTATATTGGTATCATTAAGGCTGATAATTTCGCTGACTTGATACTAAATCAGTATATATATATATTGTACTGGTATCATTAAGGTTTGTTGTCAAGAATTACTCATTAGAAAATGATACTATAAGAGTATATATATACTCTTATAGTATCATTGACTAATGAGTAATTTCTGAACAAGAAACATTAATGATACCACAACAATATACATATATACTCTTATAGTATCATTGACTAATAAGTAATTTTTTAACAAAAAACCTTAATGATACCAATACAGTATATATATACTGATTTAGTATCAGTTAAGCAAAATTATCAACCTTAATGATACCAATACAGTATATGATACCGATTTAGTATCACTTAAGTGAAAATTATCACCCTTAATGAATGGGGGTATGGACTGTAATTATTTATGAGAGAATGGGTATTTCCGGAATTACTTTGGAGTTGGGTATGAACTTGTAATTATTTTAGATTTTATGGCCCATTTATGTAGTTTTCCCATTATTTAATCAATTGGCTGTCCAATCCACTATGAAAGAGTTTTGAATTTGGAGATATCAAAATACATATTTGAAAACTATTATTTGGGAATTCCATGAACTATTATTAGCCACTATTATTTCGAATGGAGCTTGAAAATATGAATCATCCATTATTTAACTAGCGAAGAATATGAGTTCAAATTTGAGTTTGAAAATTAGTGAAGAAGATATGTTGAATATTGTATACCATTTTGTGTATATTATATATGGATTTAGTTTATATTATTTAATTCAATAGTGCAATAGTATACTGCAAAAATATACAGTATAATGTAATATTATACTTTTACAAGTAGGTCATTTTTCAAAATTTAAAAAATTCGACTTATCGTCTACAAACTCGTTTCGGATGAATGATATATCATAAGATTGGAAAAACCAAGAGGAGCTCATATCTAAAATTTGAGACTATTTATATGAGTTTTAAACTGATTGAGATTGAAAACAATTTTTAGCTCATTGAGGAAGATGAGTTGTAGCAATGCATTGATATTGTATAATAATGTATATTAATGTATATATATCTCCGTACATAGTTATACATTATTTATACAATAAAATGATTAGAGAAAAAATTTGAAAAGAGAAAGAAAGAAAAAAAAAAGTGAAAATAATATTAAAATCACATGACATTGGCATGGAAATATGGGAGTTGGACACAAAAATAGGCACAAGGATAATTATTTTCATAAGTATTATTATTAGAGGGCATTGATCGATAAAAAGTGAGGATTGAATAAATAATCCAAGTTCTTTACCTAAACACAATTTAGTTCACCTATTGATAAAAAAATAGTCCAACTATAATTTAGTTCAAAATATTCACCAGAAGAATCCAAAAAAAAAAAAAAAGGAAAAATTACCCAACTACAAGTCATTTATTATCATATTTTCTTATTTTCCCTATCATTTAAAAAAATATCAAAAATTCCCTTTTTTGCTCCCACCATTCCTTTTTCCGGATACATTAATTTGAAATCTCTTACCCATTATTTTCCTTCCTTTTTTCACTCCACAATTACTTTTTTTGAATTTCAAATATTTTCTCTTTCCAATTAATGATTTCAAGTTATTCAAGAGGTAGATTTCTTTCAATCACTTCAGTTTTCGATTTCTTTTATTTTTTTAAAAAAAATTCATCTTAAAAAATTACTGAATCTTTTACTCCCGGTCTCTTTATGGAATAGAGGTGAAAACAACTTGCTAATGCACAGAGTTCATCTTGGAGTGCATTTGGAATGGTTCCAGAAATTTCTAATAGCAGTCTTGATACACTTCATTATGTTGGTTCGATCTTTAAGTTTTTTGGATTTACCCAATTAGTTCGAGAAGGATACATCTTTGAATTATAAAATATGTTTAAAAGGGGGGAAATGTCGAGATAGAGGTGGCTATGGTAAGGGCTTTGGATCAAGATCCATAGGTGTTGTCAGTTGTTGACAATGGAAAAAAGATACGAGAGTTGATCCAGAGCAAAGGAGGATTTCTTCGTCAGTTTTTTTTCTTTGCTTTCCGCTGATTAGATTGTTGATTTTTTTTTTAGTTTTTTGGTTGTTCATCTTTTCTAATACATATGGGTTCACATTTTTAATGTATCTAGTTAATTTTGTTTCTTAAACTAATGTATAATGTCTTCGTTTCAGAATTATGATACAATAAAATTTTATCATGCATAATGTATCGTGTTCAAATATTAGTTTTGATACGTAACCTTAATTAGTATTGATACTTGATACAAAAATCTAATCAAATGTATCATTTGTCGTGTATCAGCCCTTTCATCTACACATTTTTTATACATATGAATTTCTCTCCCTCTTTTAGTATTGGGCTTACCCAATTTGATTATGAGGATATAAGCTTTTATGAAAATCGATCGCAATAACTCATTAATTATGAAGAATTTGAGAGCAGAGAAGTCGAAGAAGGATGCATGCTCGAGTTTTAAATCTACTATTCAAAAACGCCCAACCAAAAAAGAAAGAAAAAAGTTGGATCTGCCATTGCACGACCATCACTACCAAAGATACAGATTTTCAATGTATCTCATTTAATTTGATATTTCTTAAATTAGTCTTTTTTTAGTGTTATCATTGTTCTGATACATCACTGCTACAATAGCCTTTGTTTTATGCAATATATCATGTTCATATTTAAGGTATTGATATATAACTCTAATGTTGTTGAATCTTCGATTAGTGTTTATCATGTTCAATATAAATGTACTTGATACATAAACTTTGTGTTATGTATCACACATCAAAAAATATGCTATTTGGAACAATTACATGTATAATATTTTTAAAAATAAAATAAAATATAGTATTTCTCAAACAAAATAAGATACATAAATAATAATGTATAATGCACTAATTTTTTAGGGATGATATGTAAATTCGAATTCATACTAAATGTATTCGATACATAACAATTACCAAAAAATAATGTATCGATCTCAAACCTAAAATCTTATGGGCAACACTTTCTTATTTAATGTATCTAGTAGAAATACAACACTTGTCAATTTCAATTGAAAGGATCTTTATGATTGTCACGACCCATAATACCCCCTAGATGTAACATGGCGTATAGAACCCCGAAGGACTCCATACAAGCCACTTAGTCCTCATAACATAAGAAATAGAACAATAAGAGTAAAAGAATAGTCCAAGTCCAAAACATTTTATAAAGAAAGCAGAAGCCTAAATTCATGTCTCATCATAACCATCTAATACAATAGAATGAAATTGGGCCTAACCCATACATCATGTCCAAAAGAGAAATACATGAAAAAAACTGAAAACAATAAACTCTATCCTCGAAGCATGAGGACTCACCAAAGCACGGGAAAATATCCAAGTCAAACTCTAGCCACGAAACTCGGGAACCTGACTGTTGGACCCTACATTTGGGGATATGTAGGCAAGAGTATGCGTTAGTAAAAAAAAAAGTACCAATAATGATATTCATGCATAAAACATGTAAATCATGCAAAGAGAGACATTTCATTCCATGACATGCAATTGACCAAGTTAAAACATGATGTAAGAAGGTTAGAAAACATACTTCATAAAAACAAGGTCAATGAAAGTTAACATCATCTTTAAAGCCTTTGAACACATATGAAATACTCCTTGAGTAACCTTAGTTCATTATTAATGAGGGGAATATAGCCTTAACCGACATCGAGACCATATGAGCAATAACATAATCCCCCGATGTCTCCCACACCGAAAAGGGTTATTCTACTTGCCTAAGGTAGAACCATGAACTTCTAGCTTAAGTGGATCCACTAGCTAATGAACCTATGGGGGCACATAGTTAAGTGATAAGGAGATTGATACTAGAAACCCAACCTCTACTAACGGGAGAGCTTCCATCTCATGAGACTTCTTCTAGAAACCTGGCTTCTACTAACGGGAGAGCTTCCATCTCATTGTCAATTTTCACTCAGTGCTAAGCATAAATCCCACAGAATAGTGTTTTCTTACTTATTCTCATTATCCATGGAAGGGCATGTCATCTTGTCAATCCAAGCTAAATTCATTAAGATAGATCTTACTCTTTGATTCAATTAGGTGAGTAAGCCTTTCAACCTAAGAATCCTTATTATGTGAGAAAACCTTTCACATCATGCTAGTTATGTGTTTATAAGAATATCCTTTCAACAACACATCATAATCATCATAATTGATACTTTACTCTCAAAGCATCCTTAAAATATATACATAATTCTCATGAAGACATGCATAATTCCATAATCACCTTTCAAGACCAAAACCCCTTTTTCATTCATCAACGTTTAGAACAAGGGTTAGATATGTATTTCATCATAAATTCATGCAATTCTCTCATTACATGCTTAATTTCATAACACTCTTCCTTGAAGATCAAAATCCCATATCATATGATTCATAACTTGAAAACATGGGAATTACATGGGTTCATAGGGGAAAACATCATAAAACCATATTAAATCATAAATTCATGCTTAGAAGATCATAATTCAATCATTCAAATCAATAATCATAAGAACCCATGGTAATTGAAGAAAACTCTAACTTAATTGGGGAATTCTACCTTTTGAAATAGATGAATGAAATTCATGGATGAAAACTATCATACCTTGAATCCAAATGCTAGCCTTCAATAGAGGAATTGGAACCTTAGCTTGAAACCATAGGTTGAATCTTCTTCAACTTTCTAGAGAGAGAATATTGAGAGGAGATTTGGGATTCTTTTTTGAATTTGGAAGAATGAATTAAAATGGGGTGAATTTGGGGGTAAAAAGACTTATATAAGGGTCCTAAACTTAGGCAAAACGATGTAGTATAGGAACTAGTTAACTAGGAAAAGACTCAACTGCCCTTAGAAATAACTACCAAATGACCATCCACGGACCCCAGTCGACGGACCGTGGTCTGACCCATGGCTCGTCCTGGTGGACCGTCGAGTGGTGTCAAGAACTTGGTTTTAACCACAGACCTCCAACCACGGTTGTGGTCTGACCAACAGTCTATTGGTCAGGTCGTGGTTCTGGACCCTCAGACCCTTCTCAGGTAAGATAACCACGGACCACACCTACGGTCTGTGGTCCACTCCACGGGCCGTGAGTGGCAGGCGTGGTTTGGCTGCTGCAACACCTGGAAAGCTGCAATTTTGGCCTTTTTGAATACGAGGTGTTATAATATCTCCCCTTTGGGATCATTCGTCCTTGAATGAGATTCAAATTGGTTCTAGAAGAGTAGGAGAGGAACTAACAACCCAACATATCAATGCAATGCATACAACTAATGAGAAACTATCGACTCCAAGCTAGGACGTTCTCAAAACATCATAAGAGGGGTGAAACTAACTTTATCAGCCCATTATGCATGCAATACACATAAACAAGGAGGAAACATCAATTCCAAGATAAACATACTCAAATGCATTATAAGGGAGTAGGTACTACATCTAACAACTCAATGTGCATGAAAATTTCAGATTTCTCATATGCAAGGAGGAACTACCTTCTCCAAGCTAACACAGTCTTATGGGGCCTTTATGCAATTCATTCACAAAAAGCATAGCTAAACCATGTTCAACAAGTCATCTCATGAAGTCTATAGGCAACTCATACTCAATGCACAACAACATGAGGAAATTAAATCATATAAGTCATTTCTTTCAAAACTAAAGCTTTTCATGAACATGCATAACATAAGGAAATCATGGAAACACATAAAACACACATGACTCCCAAAACATAAAACAAACCAAGAAGAACTCATTACATCAAGCTAGAGTAGGAGTAAAAGGAAAAAGATGAGGATATCAGGACATCATATCGGCCTCAGCCTCCCAAGTTGCACCCTCAATTAAGTGATTCCTCCATAACACTTTCATGGAAGCAATTTCCTTATTTCTCAACTTCTTGACTTGCCGGTCCAAAATCTCAATCGGAACTTCCTCATAAGAAAGACTTTCATCAACTCCCAACCCTTCTAAGGGAACTATAGATGTAGGATCACCAACACACTTCTTAAGCATAGAGACATGGAAAACTGGATGTACCATTTCCAACTCATTTGGCAAATCCAACTCATAAGCAACCTTACTGTAACACCCAGTGAAACTAGTAAGACTAAACTAGAGTCTAACGTAAAACTAGTATCCTATTTGGGTTTAATGTAATGAATATAGTCGTAAACTAACCTCTGTTAAGTAGTACAAGTGTTTTTGGATTTAAACGTCAAGGTACGACCCCCAAGGACCCACCATGGGTCGTTGAGGAGGACCCAAGAGAAGGCCTAAAAAGCTGTCAAAAAATAGCAACGACCTACAGATAGGCACCCACGAACCGTGGGGGGACCCACGCCCCGTAAGTGGGGGCCGGACCTCCCCATTTTTCTCCAAAAATCTCTGTCCCATCTACGTTTGTGCAGAACGGAGCGTGAATCCACCTACGGTCCGTGGGTGGGGGTTTCGTGAGTCACCACAGTTTTGGATCCTTAGTTTTTAAGTGAGGTTTAAGGAAGAGGCTTAAGGTTAATTAACTAAGTAAGTAAGGCCGTTTAATATTAATTAAGACACATATAAATACTTAATTGGACCCCTAAACTAAGGAAACTAACTCACAAGACCCAAATCAAATTCCCAAATACTCTCCCCTCCAATATTTCTCTCACTAGAAACTACCATTGAAGAAGAAGAAGAACTAGAAGACTAAGGCTCAAGAACTCATCTTTCCTCTCCAATTTCGTGAAGGATATCCAATCAAGGTATGATAGTCTTGATTTATGGATAGTTTCCTTCTATAAAGCCCTTTTAACTCTATTTCTCAAAGTTGAAATTCTCCAAAACCTAGGATTTTCAATCTATGGCATGGATTCACTTTTAAAATGATTTCAATATGTTTATTGTCTTATATTATGATCAATTTGATGAATTACTACTGTTTTTATGATGAATTACCTATGAATCCATGAATTCCCCTATTTTGTCAAATTGGATCTCAAAGTGTGGGTGATGATTGATGTGGGTGGATTGTGATCAAATTATGCATGTAGTAGTTAATCTAATTGAAATATGTAAATATCCATGTATATAAAAGTGATGCAAGATGTGAATCATGAATTGTGATCTAGGGTTCTTGAAGGGCTATGAATGAAGAACCTATACATGACTATGAGAATTATACAATAAATTGAAAAGCAAGGTCTCTATGAAGCAATTGTGGTATTGTTGAAAGGTTGTTCTCACATATACCCTTACACATGATTATGCATGAACTATCTATGACTATGATGATCTTGTTGTGTTGAATGAAACACTATACTCATGAACATACCAAGACATAATGTGAAAGGTTTACTCACATATTAACGATTCTAGGGTTGAAAGGCTAATTCTCAACTATTGAATCTATGAGCTATCATGACATTATGTTGGTTTGAGTGTTAGGGTATTCTACCATGAACATGAATTTAAGTAAAGACTTAACATGAATATTAAAGGGAATTATGTTTAGCATCGAATGGATATGAATATGAGATAGAAGGCTTTTACGTCGGTTAGTTTGACTTTCCAAATGGGTTCCTTATACGTCAGTTAGTCCGGGTTCCCAAAGTATGTATCTCATGAGATGGAAATCTTATACCTCAGTTAGTTCGGGTTTTTAGAAGCAATCTCTCTATCCCGTAACTATGTGCCCACATAGGTCTTTAGCTAGTGGATCCACCTAAGCTACTAAACTCTAGTTCTACCTTAGGAAAGTAGGACACCTCTTTCGGTGTGGGGGAAAGACACCGGATTCCATATAGCTCACATGGTCTATGTCGGTTAAGGTTATTTCCCTACATGACAAGAATATGAATATGACAAGAACATGAACATGAACTATATCTATGACTTCTCAAGGAGTTCTACTTAGTATGAGTGAGGGTATGGGACTTCACTTATGCATTGCACAAGTAGGCTTTGGAAAGGGGTTGTGGTGTGGTATTTCCTTATGCTATGTAGATAAATGAAGTTATGCATGTATGATTTGAATGGTTGCTAAGAATGACTTTACTTGCTACAAGCTATGAACATAAATGTTTCCCTTGTCTATGAGTATTGACTGTGGTTGAGTTCAAGATATGATATGCATGAATGTGTGGCCTAAAAGTGATACTTAGTATTAGATAGGATTATGGGATCTTGTCTATGCATTGCACAAGTATGGCTTAGGATTGCTTATGGTATGGTTGACTTATGTATTTACACTATTGTGCATGATGATTCTTAAAGTTGACAAAGTCATGGTTTCAACTAAATTGTTCCTTTTTACATGTTTTAAGGATTTTTATGCATGACTTCCATACTTGGTACATTTTTGTGCTAACCCATATTTTCTACCTTTTTCCACAAATAGTAGGTTTCAGCGTTTGAGGTGATCCTTCACTCTTGTTCAAGCTTGGGATTTAACTATTCTCCAAAGCTTGTGGTATGTCCTCATGGATCCGAGGACAAATGACATTTTGTTGTTTCCTTCATTTTTTTGTATTTCATTTCGGATTTCTATTGTAAGGGTTGTGACCCTATTTTGAGACCTCGATTGTACTAGATGGTTAAATGAGACTATGTCTAGACTTCCGCTTTACTTTGATAAAAAATTTCTTAAAGACTTAAAAATGTGTTTCTATTATTTATTATTCTTTACTTATGTGATGATGATATGCTAAGAGGCTTACTTGGAGCCTTTCGGGGTTCCATGTGTCGTGTTACATCTAGGGGGTACCCCTGGGTCGTGACACTTACTAACACGCCTCAAAATCTAATATGAGCCTACAAAACAGGGACTAAGCTTCCCTTTCTCGCCGAACCTCATTACACCCTATATGGGTGAGATTTTCAAGTAAACTCAATCATGAACATCAAACTCTAGATCCCTTCTTCTCACATAGGCATAAGACTTTTGCCGACTTTGAGCCGTTTTCAAACTTTCTCTTATAAGTCGAACTTTCTCAATGGCCTCATGTACCAACTTGGGACCTATCAAGGCAACTTCAATCACCTCAAACCAATCTATAGAAGATATACACCTCTTACCATAGAGAGCCTTAAATGGAGTCATACCAATACTCGAGTGATAGCTATTATATTAGGCAAATTCAATCAATGGAAAATGGTCATCCTAATTACCCTTAAAATCAATCACACAAGCTCTAAACATATCTTCCAAAGTTTGAATAGTTTGCTCCGCTTGCCCATCGGTTTGGGGATAAAAGGTCCTACTAAGTTTAACCATAGTGCCAAGACCCTTTTGGAATGGCTTCCAAAACTGAGAAGTAAATTGAGTACCACGATCGAAAATAATGAACAATGGTACTCTATGCAACTTTACCAATTCTCTCAAATACAACTTGGCATAATCCTCCGCCGAATAGGAAACCTTGACGGGAAGGAAATGAGCCGTTTTGGTCATCTGATCTACTATAACCCAAATCGAGTCATGTTGTCGCCAGGTGCGAGGCAAACCAACTATAAAGTCCATGCTTAAATCTTCCCACTTCCAAGTAGGAATACCAATGTCTTGGGACATACCTCCCGATTTTTTATACTCAACCTTTACTTGTTGACAATTTGGACACTTAACCAATTCCGCATTGTCCTTCTTTATCCCATTCCACCAATAGACTTCTCGCAAATCACGGTACATCTTGGTGGCTCCCAGGTGAATGGAATACCGAGAACTATGGGCTTCTGATAAGATATGTTCCCTCAAGTCATCAACATTTGGAACACATAACCGACCTTGATATCTAAGGACACCATCTCCCCCTTGGAAGAAAGCCTCAACGAACTTCTTAAGCACCACTTATTTTAATTCTACCAAAATTGGATCAACACCTTGCTTGGCTTTCACATCCACAACAAAAGACGATTCGGACCCATTGTGAACCATAACACCACCCTTGGTGGAGTCCACTAATTGAACACCTAATTGGGCCAATCTATGAACATCTCGAACCGACTCTTTCTTTTCTTCATCAATGTGAGCCACACTACCCATAGACAACATACTAAGAGCATCCGCTACCACATTTGCCTTGTCGGGGTGATAAAGAACACTCATGTCATAATCCTTCAATAATTCAAGCCACATTCTTTGACGAAGATTCAAATCCTTTTTATTGAACACATATTGCAAACTCTTATGGTTGGTGAAAACGTCAACATGAACTCCATACAAGTAGTGCCGCCAAATCTTAAAGGAAAAAACAACCGCCTCTAATTCTAGGTCATGGGTAGAATAGTTCTTCTCATGGATCTTAAGTTGCCTTGAAGCATAGGCAATAACCTTACCATTTTTCATAAGCAAGCATCACAACCCAATTTTAGAGGCTTTACAATACACCACAAAACCATTCATACCTTCTGGTAAGGTCAACACCGGAGCGGAAGTAAGTCTATCTTTCAACTCTTGGAAACTCTTCTCACAAGCTTCAGACCATATAAACTTAGCTTTCTTTTGAGTCAAAACCGTCAAAGGACAAGTAATGGAAGAAAATCCCTCCACAAACCTTCTATAGTAACAGGCCAAACCCAAGAAGCTTTTAATATCTGAAGGGGTTAGAGGTCTAGGCCAACTCTTGATCGCATCCGTCTTCTTTGAATCTACCTCAATACCCTTACTTGACACAATATGACCAAGGAAAGCTACGGACCTTAACCAAAATTCACATTTGCTAAACTTTGCATAGAGTTGTTGGTCCTTGAGAACTTGTAACACCATCCTCAAATGGTCAATATGCTCATTCTCACTTCTCGAATAGATTAAAATATCATCAATGAACACAATTACGAACATATCAAGGTATTGTCTAAACACCCTATTCATCAAATCCATAAACACAGTCGGGGAATTAGTCAACCCAAACGACATTACCAAAAACTCATAATGACCATACCAGGTTTGAAAAGTTGTCTTTAGAATGTCATCATCTTTCACCCTCAATTGGTGATAACCTGATCGAAGATCAATCTTAGAGAAATATCTTGCTCCTTGAAGTTGGTCAAATAAATCATCTATCCTTAGAAGAGGATACTTTTTTCTGAATGGTCACCTTATTCAACTAACGATAATCAATACACATGCGAAGAGAACCATCCTTCTTTCTAACAAACAAAATTGGAGCACTCCATGGAGAGATACTCGGTCAGATGAAACTCTTATCCAACAAGTCTTTCAATTATTATTTCAACTCATTTAACTCTGCCAGGGCCGCTCTATTAGGAGGAATAGAAATAGGTTGTGTATTTGGGAGAAGGTCAATATCAAAGTCTATTTCCCTTTCGGGAGGAATACTGGGCAAATCGTCATGGAACACTTCCAGAAACTCATTTACAATGGGGACTGACTCAAGAGTAGGGGTTTCAGAATCTACATCCCTCACCCTAACAAGATGGTAAATGCAACCCTTAGAAATCCTCTTTCTAGCTTTTAGACAAGAGACAAACTGACCCTTATGAATAAAATTTCCTCCCTTCCACTCTAGGATAGGCTCATTTAGGAATTGAAACTTGACTACTCGAGTCCTACAATCAATAGAAGCATGAAAAGAATGCAGATAATCCATACCAAGGATAACATCAAAGTCTAACATATCAAGCTCTACCAAGTCAACAAGAGTAACTCTGTGGGACAAGAAAACGGGAGATCTTTTGTAGACCCTTTTAGCCACAACAGAATCACCAACAGGAATAGAGACAGAAAAAGGTTCTAACAACACATCGGGAAGCACATCAAACCTCATCGCCACATATGGCGTAACAAAGGACAAAGTAGCACAGGGATCAAGCAAAGCATATACATCTATTTGGAAAACTTTTAACATATCGATAACCACGTTCGGAGAAATCTCTTGTTCACCTCGAGTTTGGAGAGCATATAAACGATTTTGCTTAGGAGCATTGGAATTCGAACCACTAGGAAGAGCTTGCTTGCATTCTCTTCCTTTTTCTGCAAACATCGGGCAATCCTTGATTTTGTAACCACTCTTACCACACCTAAAGCAACCATCTGTGCCGACTAGACACCTACCCTCATACTTCTTACCACACTCAACACAAGTGGACATGGGCAATGAAGATCCACTATGATTACCTCCTTGGGAATTAGGGTTAGACACCCTAGATTTGTTGAACTTAGGAAGAGCATTGGAGGAACCTTTACCGGAAAACCTTTGCCAAAATCTAGGACGACCATGTCCATCGGACCTTGCTTGAGAAAAATTACCATCACTGGTCTTATCCCTTTTTACCTTTCTAGACCTTTTCTTGAGTTTCTCCTCCTCAATTTGTTGTGCATGTACCATGAGATGAGATATTTCCATATCATGAATGAGCATAGCAATTCGGCACTCTTTAACCACCATTTTGGACACACCCGAAACAAACTTTCTCATCTAACCCTTGAATCTGCAACCATTGTTAGAGCATATTTAGACAATTGAGTGAACTTTAGAGCATATTCGCTCACACTTATACTTCCTTGACGAAGGTTAATGAACTCAAGCACCTTAGCCTCCCTCATCTCAAGGGGAAAGAATTTATCAAGAAAAACACCCTTAAACTTCTCCCAATCAACAGGACCTGCATCTTCCAGTCTCCCTTCTTTCCATTGGTTGTACCACACTTGAGCAACACCTTTCATCAAAACCTTGTAGACCTCATCAATAAACTCTTGAGGATCTTCCTCAACCTTAGAACCATGAAACTCCTAAGGGTTCATCTTTGTAAAGTCCCTCACTTTTGAAGCCGTCGTACCCATATTTGGGTTCACAGGAACTATGACCTCTCATTTGGCTTGAGTCATCATGGCTTGAGCCAACACTTAAAAATCAGCCCACAACTCCGCATTTGTTACTTGTTCGGCCAAAGGATCAACCGGAGCTTGAGGAACTTGAGGAGGAGCTTCTTGTTCAGCATTCTCCCTCACATTCCTTATAGTATAAGCCCTTCGAGTAGACATATCCTGAAGAACATAGGATAAGGATTAGGAGAGAGACTTTATAGAGTTTAACTCTATCACACGACTTAAGAGTAATGAAAAAAGTGGAGTTTCCTAATCATCTTATAGCCTCACATTCATAAATGTGGCACGTTTCACACTCATGAACAAGACTCTACTAGACGTGGCTTATGAGACATTCTAGGACCATTCTAAACTTTGTGCTCTGATTACGAAGTTTGTCACGACCTAGGGATACCCCCTAGATGTAACATGGCGTATAGAATCAGAAGGACTCCATACAAGCCACTTAGTCCTCATAACATAAGAAATAGAACAATAAGAGTAAGACAATAGTCCAAGTCCAAAACATTTCATAAAGAAAGCAAAAGTCTAAACTCATGTCTCATCATAGACATCTAATACAATATAATGAAATTGGGCCTAGCCCATACATCATGTCCAAAAGAGAGATACATGAAAGAAACTGAAAACAATAAACTCCGTCCTCGAAGCATGATGACTCACCAAAGCTCAGAAAAATATCCAAATCAAACTCTAGCAACAAAACTCGAAAACCTGATTGTCGGACCCTACATTTGGGGAAATGTAGGCAAGAGTATGTGTTAGTACAAAACAATGTACCAAGTATGATAGCCATGCATAAAACATGTAAATCATGCAAAAAGGGACATTTCATTTCATGACATGCAATTGACCAAGTTAAAACATGATATAAGAAGGTTAGAAAACATACTTCATAAAAACAAGGTCAATGCAAGATAATATCATCTTTAAATCCTTTGAACACATATGATATACTCCATGAGTAACCTTAGTTCATTATTAATGTGGTGAATTAACCTTAACCGATATCGAGACCATTTGAGCCATCACATGATCCCCGGTGTCTCCCACACCGAAAATGGTTGTTCTACTTGCCTAAGGTAGAACCATAAACTTCTAGCTTAAGTGGATCCACTAGCTAATCCACTAGATAAGGAGATTGCTATTAGAAACCCGGCCTCTACTAATGGGAGAGCTTTCATCTCATGAGACTTCTTCTAGAAACCCGACCTCTACAAACGGGAGAGCTTCCATCTCATTGTCAATATCCACTCGGTGCTATGCATAAATCCCACGGAACAGTATTTTCTTACTTATTCTCATTATCCATGGAAAGACATGTCATCTTGCCAATCCAAGCTAAATTCATTAAGATAGCTCTTACTCTTTGATTCAATTAGGTGAGAAAGCCTTTCAACCTAAGAATCTCTATTATGTGAGAAAACCTTTCACATCATGTTAGTAATGTGTTTATGAGAATATTATTTCAACAACACATCATAATCATCATCATTGATACTTTACTCTCAAAGCATCCTTAAAATATTTACATAATTCTCATGAAAACATGCATAATTCTATAATCACCATTCAAGGCCAAAAATCCTTTTTCAATCATCAACGTTTAGAAAACAAGGGTTAGATATGGATTTCATCATAAATTCATGCAATTATCTCATTACATGCTTAATTTCATAACACTTTTCCTTGAAGATTAAAATCCCACATCATATGATTCATAGGTGAAAACATCATAAAACCATAGTAAATCATAATTCAATCATTCAAATCAATAATTATAAGAACCCATGGTAATTGAAAAAATTCCTCACTTAATTAGGGAATTCTACCTTTTGAAATAGAGGAATTTGGGAACTCCATGGAAGAACACTATCATACCGTGAATCCAAATGTTAACCTTCAATGGAGGAATTGGAACCTTAGCTTGAAACCCTAGGTCGAATCTTCTTCTTCTATAACTTTCTAGAGAGAAAATATTTGAGAGAAGATTTGAGATTCTTTTGTGAATTTGGAAGAATGAATTAAAATGGGGTGAATGTGGGAGTAAAAAGACTTATGGTCCTAAACTTAGGCAAAACGGCATAATATAGGAACTAGTTAACTAGGAAAAGACCAACTACCCTTAGAAATAACTGTCAGGTGACCATCCACGGACCCCAATCGACAGACCGTGGTCTGACCCACAACTCGTCCTGGTGGACCGTCGATTGGTGTCAGAAACTTGGTTTTTGGGGTTCGAACCACGGACCTCCAACCACGGCCGTGGTCTGAACAACGGTCCATTGGTTAGGTCGTGGTTTTGGACCCTCAGACCCTTCTCAGGCAGGCCAACCACGGACCACACCTATGGTCTGTGGTCCACTCCACGGGTTGTAGGTGGCCGGCGTGATTTGGATGCTGCAGCACCTGGAAAGCTATAATTTTGGACTTTTTGAATACGAGGTGTTACAATAATGTATCTTCTCAAAATTTTCGATAATTTTGAATCAAAATTGAAAGGATCTTCAATGAACTAGGAGAATAATTTTGAAACTCAAAATTTTCAACAATTTTGAATCAAAACTAAAAGGATCTTCAATGAACTGGGAAAAGAATTTTGAATCTCAAAATTTTCGACTATCTTGAATCAAAATTAAAAGGATCTTCGATGAACTTGAAGATTCACAAAAGAAATCGTTTGTCCAACAACAGTTCCATCACTTTTGTATCCTTCATAACTCACCTCGCTTACCCAAAATTTCGACAATTTTTTTTAATCAAATCTGAAAGGTTTGTTCGCTGAATAGGGGGGACGAAGAAATTTGAAAATTTGAATTTCTTCATTCTGTTAGGATTAATCTTTGTATGATTGAAAGTAAGAAGAAACGTAAGAAGATTGAAATATTTATTATGTATCGTATGAAATTTTCGGCTAATGGATGAAACAGAGAACGATGAACAAGAAGAAGAAATTTAATTTTTGATTTTTTTAATTTGTTACACTATATGACTGAATTCTTGACAATAATTTGGAATGGAATCGCAATTTATGGGATCTTAATTTGATTTTTCAGCTCTTTTTTTCCCTTAATAAGTGTAACAGATTGATACATAATGTATCAACAATAATGTATTCGGATCCTTAATTATGTATCAGAAATGCCTAAAAATATGGAATTTGTGTAATTAGAAAAAGAATAGGAATAGAAGGTAATTTAGGTTTTACACTATGGGATTTATGTAAGTTAAACAAATAAAAATATAGTGCTTAAATCATCTTCTCAGTAGCAGATAACAGATTTGATCTCATGAAGAAGTAGAACTATTTGTGATTTCACATTTATTACTTGGGCTACATTGAGCTTACCTACTGAGTTTTTAAAGAAAATATTTTGGACTTCCCATTGTTGGTTAGTTTGAAGGCCGAAATTGTGGACCAAATATTGTCCATCCTAATTATTTATGGAAAACTTTCAAAAATTACTATAGTTTAGATTTAAATTGAAGATCTATAGCTATAATTTGCTTAATTACGAATTATAATTACATGTTAGGGGAGAAAGAGAGGCGAGCAAGACTAGGAGAGGGAGGAGAGAGGCGAGCAAGATCTGAGAGAGAGGATACATGTGAGAGAGGTTAAATACTTGTTGTATCAGGTTGTATCGATCACAAATACAATTTAAACAATTGATTTGTATCAAAATGAATACAATATTCATTTTAGGAGGAGAGAGGCGAGCGAGATCGAGAAGGATGAATACATATTATATTTGTTGTATCACGAATACAGTTGATACAAAATACAAATCTAGTTGATACAAATACAAATACAAATATAATTGATTTGTATCATATATTGAATATAATTGAAACAATTGTTTTAACAAACACAATTTGTGTTGACAAATATAAGTGGTAGAATTCAAATTTCCTGATACAAAATATGTATATAGTTGATACATAATAGAAAATATAATTGTCATATTTATTTGGAATGTTTTTTGGGATGCTAACTGTTTGGGCTAGAGAGAGAGGGGGTAGTGGGAGGGGAAAGGGGAGAGGAGAGGAGAGAAGAGAGAAATTTGTTATAAAACCCTACAAATTATAATATTTTTAAACTATAATAATTTATTTGTAAATACATATCAAATGTTTGTCTTGTCACGTGATTTTCCTATTTTTCAATTTGTTACCAAAATCAATCGGGTACTACTGAAAAAGATGGCTATCCGATTCACTATGAAGGAGCTTTGAATTTGGAGATATCAAAAATCCAAATTTGAAAACTATTATTTGGGAATCCCATGAACTATTATTAGCCACTATTATTTAGAATTGAGCTTGAGAATCTGAGTCCTCCATTATTGAACTAGTGAAGAATGTGAGTTCAAATTTGAGATTGAAAATGAGTGAAGAAGATATATTGAATGTTGTATACCATTTTGTGTATATTACATATCAATTTAGTTTATATTATTTAATTCAATAGTATATAATTTATTGCAATAGTATACTGCAAAAATATACAGTATACTGTAATATTATACTTTTACAACTAGGTCATTTTTTAAATTTTTGAAATTTGACTTGAAGCATACATGAATCATTGTGAGTGAATAATATATCAAAAGACCTAAAACATCGAGAGGGGATCATAACTAAGATTTGGGTATGCTTAGAGGAGATTTGAGTTGGTTGGAATTGGAAAAAAGATTCACCTCATTGAGAAAGATGAACTGTAGCAATGTATTAATATTGCATAGCAATGTATATGAATATACATGTACATATACATCTCTGTACATAGTTATACAATATAAATACATTACATATACATGCAGTCATAAGCTGATATTTTTTTTTTGGGAAACTTACATAAATCCTACTAGTTTAGGAGCTAATTACTTAGATACACTCTAGTTTGCAATATTACGTATCTTACCAAATTTTGGTACGTCAGAATACATATATCTCAAGATACATGAGGTCAAATTTGTTCTAGATATATTGTATCAGAGTGGATTCACATGTATCTGAGACACATAACAAATCTCGCTCGCCTCTTTCCCATCTCGCTCTCCACTCTCCTATGTATCTGGTATCCCGAATACATGCAATTCACAATAGATATATGTATCTAGTGTGAATTGCATGTATCTGAGATACATAACAAAATACTGTTCGTCCCCCTCCCCATCTCACAAGTCTCTCTCCCTAATTTAGTGTATCTGGTAGCAAATATAATAATAGTATATATATGATAGTGAAGTATGTCTAATTATGTATTTATCTTCTCTTTTTTTGGCAAGTAGTATATTTACGTAAGAAACCCCAAAATAATTAGAGAAAAAATGACTGAACACAAATTTTATTAGTTTAGAGCATAATTATGTGTCTTCCTCTGAATTTTTAAAAGGGCAAAAAACTTAACTATATAATTTAAGCACCCAAATTAATCCTATATAACAACAGTTTGATTGTTTACTAACATAGCAATAAAATCTTTACAAAATAAAAAATAAAAAAATACCAAAATATAACAATGAGATTTAAAAAACACACGTTTTTTACTCCTAGAAAATCTCTTTTTAAATCTTTTTTCTAAAATATCTCCACCTCAATCTCTTTTTCTCTCTATCCTTTTGTACTGAGATTTTTCTCTCTCCTTTTCTTTTTTTGTCTCTTCAGTCATCTCTTTCTCATCTCTTTTTTTTATTCATTTATTTACCTCATTTTAAAAAAATTATTTTTCTCCCTTTATTTTTTTTTTTGTTTATGTCATTTTTTACACCATTGTAGGTTGAAACATATAACCAAATATTAACTTTATCATTAATGTATGAATTAATTTTTTTAATTTATTTGATTATAATTTTGGTATAATTCATTCATTATGATAAAATTGAATTAAATTCATTTGAACTTAACATCAAGGTTAAATCATATTGTACACCATGTAAATTAATTTGATGATACTAAAAGGTTGATATATACTTGATTAGATTATGGTTTACGTATTATAGGGTTGTAATATATAACTAAAATCAATTTTACCATCAATTATAAATCATTATCTATTATAGTTCTAAACCAACATATCACCAAAAGATTAGTCATACCATACATCAAAATATATACACCATAATATATTGCAACTTCAAATCAACAAATCTACCAATTATTTTTAATTGTTATAGTTATTAAAATTTGAACTTGACATAAAGGTCACCACATTGTACACCATGTAAATTAACTTGATGATACTAAAAATTTGGTATATACTTGATCAGATTATGGTGTTACATTGTAGTGTTGGAACATATAGCTAGAATCAACCTTACCATTAATTAAAATCAATTTCTTTTATAGTTCTTAACCAACATATCACCAAAAATTATCTACATCATCCATCAGATTCAAATTAACATATTATCAATATTTTAACTATATCATCCATCAAAATATATACACTAAAAATATCACAGATAAAATCACCAATTATTGTACCAGATCAACCACCAAATTATATTCCTTATAATTTATGGACCACATGATACAAATCGCATTCACTATAATCATGCGGATCTTCTTCGAATTAACAGTTTCAGAGCAAAAAGTAATAGCAAAAATATTTTTTCTTTCTTGAATTACAGGTGATTTTATTTTTTTTAGAAAAGAATCAAAAATATTATCAAGAATGGAGATTTTACCTAGATACTAAAAATGGAAGAGATGAGAGAGTAATAAGAGAGATAAGCATATTTCATTAAGAAAGAGAATATTCTTGAGATTGAGATGAATAATGAAAGAGAGAATAAAAAAAATCTTGTTATGAGTCCCAAAAAAGGAAAAGAAACTTAACTATACAAAATAAGCACATATATAACAGCTATGTAACAATAGCTTCTTTTTTTTCATCAACATAACAATTGTTTTTTTTTTTACAAAACAATGAAATTTTTAAAAAAAAAATCTGAACAATAAAATAAATAATTAAAAAAATGGGAAATTAAAGCATTACAACCCAAGATTTTTTTAATTCCTTAATTTTCTCCCCTTCTCTTATTTACCTTCAATAAATATCTCTAATATAGTTACTGTTTCTCTCTCATAATTCTAATCAAAATCAAACTCTATACATCCACTCTTCTGAAAGTGCGCTCAATGAAAAATATGAATATTTTTTCAATTTTAATTCAGCACGACGGGAGATGGAATGAAACAGGTATTTACCATAATAATTGCTTCGATTATGATTGTTTTAAGTATATTTATGATTTTATTGATTTAATTCTTTTTATAAACTTATATTGCTATCGCTTTATTGATTAGCGTTTTTTGGATCGAATCTGTAAAATATATACTATACTGTTCTTAATTGGTTTGCACCATACGTAGGTACTCGCCTATAGTTAAATTATTGGTTAATTAGTGGTTTATGTATTGGTGTAGTCGATATAAATTGCAAATGCATGTGTTTTTTAGTTTGTGGCGTATATGCACCGAACAATTATAGTGTATTTTTGTTGAATTTTTGTGTTATTTATCGTGGTTATTCTGCTAAGCAGTGTTATTAATTTTGTATCTACAGAAAAGAAAACTACCAACAAATATAAAATAAGATTTTATAAAGTTTTGTTATATGACAGCGGTTAGTTTGTTTATTGGTATTGTTTGGTTAGTTTGTGGTGCAAATTATGATGTATATCAGTTTGAAGTGTACATGAATTTTATTGATTTGGTGTACACAATCCAAATTACACCATAATAACTGTAAATTATACCAAAATTTATACCAATTTTGGATAGCATTTAAACCAGTAAATTAATTTTAGCATTCTTTATCATAAATTATACCACTATAATACACAAATATAAGTTTGGATTATTTTAAAGTATATTTATTGGTTTTATTGATTTAATTTTTTTTATAAAAATATGTTGTTATAGCTTTATTGATTGGTGTTTTTTGAATCAAGATTGTAAAACATAAACTATACAGTTCTCAATTGCTTTGCACCATACGTAAGTACTCGCCTAGAGTTAAATTATTGATTAATTAGTGATTTATGTATTGATGTAGTTGATATATTTTTGATGCATATGTTTTTTAGTTTGTGGCGTATATCCACCAAATCATTATGGTGTATTTTTGTTAAAAAAATTTTTGTCTATAAAGGGTGTATTTTTGTTGAATTGGTGTATAAAGTTTTGTTATATGATAGTGATTAGTTTGTTTACTGGTATTGTTAGGTTAATTAGTGGTGCAAATTATGATGTGTATCGGATTGAAGTGTACATAACTTTTTAACCATAACATACACCATAATACTTGTAAATTATATCAAAATTTATACCAATTTTGCATAGCATTTAAACCAGTAAATTAATTCTTTTTGTAATTGGTATATCGTCTTCAAAATCGCTATCATGAGGGTACTCAACATTCGTAAAGACTTTCTCTTTACCCTTTATTCCTCCATATTTGGGTTTAACAATGTTAGATTTTGCAGCATCTTCTTTCTCTTTACCCTTTAAATTTTTTGTTTCATTGACCTCAATTATACAAACTTCACTAACGGATGGATTACCTATTTCAGAATTACTTTTGGGAGAAGGGGTGGAAGCAATCAACTGAAAATTTGGTGTTGAACATAGAATTGGACTATTGACATTGATAATATTCTTCATCAAACGAGGACTCTTTCGGAGAGTAGCCATAATATTCAAGAAGCAAGAACAATTTTGTGTTGTAACAGATAATCTTTTGAAAAGAAAAAAAAGAGCTTAAAGGAATTTGTTAATAAAAAAATAAAATACAAACCTTTTGTCGATAAGGATGAAAAAAAAGAAAAGGATGAAAAGAGGAGTAATCAGTGCACATTGAAAAGGATAAAAAATAGAAAAAGATGAAAAGTGGAGTAAACAATGCGTGCAACAATGGTATTCATCCGTGTGAAGGTTAATAAGAGAGAGAAAGTGAAATATTTATTAAAGGAACGTATCAAAATATAATTTTGATTGGTCTAAAAAGTGAATAAAATAAAAGGAAAGTATGAGTCCCAAAAAATCAGCTCACTAACCAAAAAAATAGTAATTAAATCGGGTAGATCGTTATAAATTGTGTATATTATTATTTTTTAATAGATTGTCATGTTTGTAATTAAAATGTTATTGTTGTAAATAAAAAGATTAAAATAATATTATGTAAATTATGATCTTAAAAAGTTAAGCACACTAATCAATTTTTTTTTAAAAAAAAATGTGTAGTATTTTAAAAATTGCTATATTTGTAATTAAAAACTTAGTTTTGTATATAAAAAAAGTATATTTTATATTGTAAATTAAAGTCTTAAACACAATATTTTTGTATTTTTTTCTTTTAAAATTACCATTCATGTCTGATTTCGATCTCAGATACATGTCGCCGACGCATTTATATACATGTATCTCAAATAAATGGGGTAAGAATTAAGTGTAATTTAATCCAGATATGATTCGCATTTATCTAGGATATACAGACTCTCTCACTCGCCTCTTTCTCGCCTCATTCATCTCTCGCTCGCCCCTCTCCTTGTGTATTTGTATTTCAGAATGTATATAGTATTCCGAATGCATGTATCTAGTATGATTCACATTTATATGGGATACAATTACTCTCTGGCCCACCTCTCTCCTATCTCGCTCGGCTCTCTCCTTATGTATCTGTATTTCAGAGTAGCAAAAATACATATATCTAGGTGTATCTACCTTGAAGTTTGATATATATGAAATTATTAATTAGTAAGTCTAGAAACTATAAGAAACAATATTGGGAATTTTTCTGTGTTATTCATTTCTTCTCCAACCATGTACATATACAGTTGTGTGGAAAACAAAAGAACCTTATATTAATAACTGACTATACAGGTGTCCTGCTTCTATTAGCTAATTCTATAACAAATTTTATTCTTTACAATGTCTAAGAAAAGGATAAAATAGGTAATCTTATTAATATATTTTCTACGTATGTGATACCAAAAATTTTAAAACAACTTCATCATTTCTTTGGGCCTATATTGAAGTCGATATTTCCTTCTGCCGTCAAATAATGTCGATGCCCAATCTGCTGAGGCTCAATCTCCTTGTTACCATTCGAGTGTTTTGAACCACTTCGACAAGTCTCAGGGTTCCTCTTCTTTACTTCTTCACCTTCATGTTCTCTGCATTTCTCCATTGAAATTGAAGATAAAGGAATTGGAATCTCAACAATAAGACTATATATAATTATTTCAAACTATAAAAAAATAACAAATATGGTAGAAATATTTATGCAATTAGGAAGTTTTTCCTTTTCTTTATAGCCCCGAGGCATTCTGTATACCCTAATACTCCCTCCGTCCACTATTAATTGTCATACTTTCCATTTTTAGAGTCAAACAATAAAAACTTTGACCAACATTTTAAGATATACTTTTTCATCATATTAATATGTAAAAAATTGCAACGTATAGTACTTTTCGTATAGTTTTTGAATATCTAATTTTTTTTGTTTAAAAAATCGAATTAATGTAATCTAATTTAACTTTGAAAATAAGTCAAATTAACTTTCGAAAAGCGCAACATGACAAATAAAAGCCCTTTAAACAATTTTGAAGCCTTGAATAATACTACTGAACATAAGTATTTTGAAGTACTTTTATTTTATATGATGAATATTTTGTTTATTTGATTTTTTATGTTAGGTTAAAATTACTAGTGTTACATGAGTTTAAATGTATGGGTGCAATAAATTGTATATACTGTATATATGGATTTATAAAATTGAAAAGTTTAATTATTGTAATAAAATCCTGCAATCACAAAGTAAACATTATGGCAATTTAAAACCATTGTAATATATAAAAATATTTTCTAAATTTTTTACAATCACGATGGTTTAAATCGTCACTTTATACGACAACAAAAATTATATTAACTAAGGGATATTACATTTTTATAAAACGTCATTATAATGTGTTCTGATAATTTTAAACCACCATATTACGCATGAAAAATTATTGAAATAACACCCATTCTTTTGTTGTGGCATTTAAACAAAAATGTAACAAGTAAAATGATCTTGAAGTTTTGACATTTCTCTTATGCTTGAGAGATTTAGGAGAAAAAATGTGAATAAATTCTTATTTAGATTAACAAAATATATTTGGACCATTTATTTGCTAATGGGACACATGTTATAATTACAGAGCAATATTTTATGACTCAACTGAAAAAATGAAATGAAGGGATCCCTGTTTCCCCATACAACATTAATTTGGTAACTAGTTAGAGATTAATGATATAGAAATTAATATATTATTTTATATATGTATTTATTATATAAGAATTAATTATATACTATGTATTAGTTATTTTATTTTAATTATACATAAAATAATATATATATTTCCATATAACTTGTATATGTATTACTTATGCGAGTTTCTAAATTATTAACCAAACATCATATTAATTTTATACATGAGTAACTTATTTTCTATCAACCTACCAAACATTGTATAAGTTATATGAAAATTAATACATGTATAATTTATTTATTATCCAAGTATCAAATGACCGGTATAGTGTCCACCATAGATTTTTAAATATTTCTTGAAAATTGGGTGAAGTACAGATGGAGTTTCAAAATATGTTTGTTCAGAGTTTTTGAAAATATATTTTCCCCTTTTTTATTAAAAAAACAAATATGAAACACGACATATATCTATAATTTTGATGTTAAAATATTATTTTACATTGAACTAGATAATGTATTATCCTAATATGAAACACGATTGAGATGTATCTTTTCTACTTCTTAAATAAAAACACTTCCAAAATAAAAATTGGTAACTCATTTCCACTCCATTTTTGTCATTCGCCATTATCTTTACAAAGAATCGTTTAACTTAATTTTTTTTTTTGATTAAAAAACTTGTCACCAATACATTTTTTAGTAACGTGTTTAGCACTTGTATTAGAAAAAATTATTTATAAAACAAAATTAATATATTTGAAAGATTTGGTTTCGGTAGCAACGTGTTAGCTATACCAT
The DNA here is from genome assembly GCA_036250505.1 of Solanum acaule. Taxonomy (NCBI): domain Eukaryota; kingdom Viridiplantae; phylum Streptophyta; class Magnoliopsida; order Solanales; family Solanaceae; genus Solanum; species Solanum acaule. The sequence continues at coordinate 11,029 of JAJOOR010007691.1, read as the reverse complement.
TTTCTTTAAAATAGAATTTAAAACATTAATTGCGTTTGGCAAATAATTAGTGTGGCCCTAAGAATAGAGTGGTTAGAAAGGTGCTTGTTGCGTATCCACCATTAAAGTTTTGAACTGTCAAAATTGTGGATATTCAATGCACAGCTAGCTGCTTACATTAAATTATAATAGTATATAGTTGAATATTTATTGATGCAATAGTAATAATTTCACTAACATGATAATAACTTAACAATAACTATATATCTTTTCTATAAAATTTAACTTATATTATAGCCATATAAGCACCACAAAGGGTTAGTAATTGGTACTAGGATTAGGATAACAATCTTAGGTTAAACATGAGATTGTTTTCAAAAAATATATATTTAAATATAATTGATTTCAAGATTATTTATGTCATTGTTTTGGTAGATTAATATTTATATATATCATATTTAACATGGGATTAACAATCTCGAGATGAAATAATCAAATTACAAAGATGAAAGATGGCTTTCTCCAAAGCTCATCTTTGAAAGTTCTTTGAGAAGGTTAATGTTACAATTTTTTTTGTAAAAAACAGTTTATTTGAATTTTTAAAGATAAATTAAGGCATAGTTTATATTTGTATGGGGTAAAATAGATCTTGAATAGGTAGACAAATGATGTGACAATACTTGGTGAGAGCAATTGATTAAAACAGTTTGATAATAAACATTGAATGCATCTTCAAGATGTAATCAATAAACACTAACTCAACCCAAAAAAGTTCCGACTTGATACCATCTTCACAACTTTTACATCATAAGTATTTCCTTTATTGTGATGGTATCATGGAGGCCCCCATGAGATTGGAGCAGTTCTCCATGAAAATCACCAGAAATTAAGAAAAAAAATAATAAAGAAAAAGAAGATTAATGAAACTAGAAAATTAGAAAAAAATATTAAGAAAAAAAATTAATAAATAAATAAATTGAAAAATAAAAAGAAAGAGGTCAAAATTGAGTATTAAATTAGATGATAGTGAAAAAAAATATGATTTAAGAAAAAAAAAGAACGATAAAAGGAGAAAATGATAAAGAATAAAATTAGATCGAGAGAAAAATTTAGAAAAGGAAAAAGAAATAATTTTTTAAAAAAAACTCAAAAAATAAAGGAGCCAAAATTAATTATGATAAGAAATAATAATAAAACATCACATGAACAAAAAGAGAGGAAAATAAGAAGTAAAAAATAAAATAAATTAATGAAGAAAAAAAAAAGAGTCATAATTGAGTATGAATCAGATTATGATAAAAAATAAAAAATATCATAATTTAAGAAATGAATAAAGAAGGAGAAAAAAATAAAATAAAATCATAAATAGTTCAAAATGTCCTCTTTCCGATTATTAAAACAAACATGCACTAAACAATTTTTCAAGATATATAAAAATATCTTTTATTAACAGTGAATTTTTGACCCATTCAAAGAATCTAACCAAATTATTCTAAAAGTCTAAGACCCATTTTACTCTTTCTTATTCTACTTAAGAGCTCTCCCATTATTCTTCTTTCTTCCTTTCTTCTTTCATTTAACTAGTTACTTAAACTCGTGCAAATTAAATATTTATCGTTGAGAGTGGTACTAGTTTATTAAAAAGAGAAGAAAAATAATTCAAATCTCTAGTTAGTTAGTGTATTTTAAGATAGTTGGGTCATATTCCTTAAAATGAATAAAAAATTCATGTTACCATTGCCTTATTATTTTATTGTTAATAAAGGCATGTTTAAATTTAACAAAAAATATTGATCTGATAGATGAAATAAAAGCATTTAAAAATTATTTATGATATGTTAAGGATATTTCTTTTATCCTATTTTTTTTTTAAAAAAATATGATAATTAACTAGAGAAACTACAATGGAACATATGTATAGTTAATTTAGAAGGCATCAACAACTGAGTTATTTTCCCTAAACATAACCACCAATACAAATGAAAATTACTTAATTTTCGTATATATGGCGCACATATAAAATGTGGATTGAAACATTTTACAATTCTGATCTATTTTAGTCATGAGCTACGAGTTTTGTTGAATAATTGGAATATATATTCTTTTACGGTAAAAGTTGGAGAAATGTTTATGGGTGAAAATTGATTTCTACTTCGATTTCATTAGAAGAATTGAATATCTTTCTCAATTTTCAACAATTGTATACCCACCCACCCCTCCCAAATCTCATGCAATGCCTTTTTTAAAAAAAATAAAAAATAACAAGATTATATTATGCTTATTTTTCAAGATTATACTATGCTTGAAAACTATTTTCACATAATTACTTCTTAAACAAGATTTATTTATTCCATAGATAAGTTCATAATACAGATTAAAAGAGAAAATATTATAATCTCAAAAATGTTTAAAAAGTTAAAAATTTACAAATTTAGAAGGTAAAATAAATATTTAAATTATTCAATTGAGAATAAGGAGGGAAAGTGTCAATTGCTCAAAATATTTAGGGAGGTGTCTTAATTTTTGCAGGGAAAATCATTTTTGTACCCTAAAAAGTGAAACTATTTACAAGCGCGCTAATGCCCCATTACTTTTATAACTTTTTTTTTTTGTTTTATGTAATTTAGTGCAAAATTATTTACGCCAGTTTTGCCTCATTTGTTGTCTTCTTCTTCCTCCTCAAGCTACCTTCTACGGTCGCAAAACAACTCACGCCAATTTTGCCTCCTTTGCTACCTCCTCCTCCTTCTTCTTCTTCTTCCCCAAACTACCTTCTATGCACGCGAAACTACTCACGTCAATTTTATCTCCTTCGAGGAGGTTTACATCTCAAGGAGGTTTAACATCCTACATTCGAGAAATACGTTGTTGTCAGCCCTCGAATCACGAAGAAATATAGGAGGGAAGAATCAAGAGAATAACATAATTGTACTCACAATATTCATCTATAAAAATTACGTTTTTCTTTAATTTATTTTGACTGTAGTTAATTTTCAGCGCTATAAAAATTTGTTGGAAACATATAACTAATGCATATGCTCTATTAACTATACACTTTCTTCAATATCATAGCATATATAACAAATATATAGTAAATTATAATATTAACAATACAAAGTTTACTAATACATAAATAAATAATGTGGATCGTTTGGTAGAGTATATTGGAGAAAATAATGCTTGCATTAGCTTGATGTATTATTAGTACCTTGTTTGGTACACTTTTATAACCTATGCATAAATAATGCTTGTATTAGTAATACACTCTATTGTGTATTGAAGAGTGTATTACTAATACCATCTATTTCTATGCATTTCTAATGCATGCATTAACATTATTAAAGACACAATTGCCCTCAAAAACTTTTTTACATCCTTTCCATTTTATTTGTTGAGGGTATTTTTGGAAACAAATATTTTTTCTAAAAAACTATGTAATGCATAATATTTTTAGTACACCAAACCAAACATTGCATAAAAAAAATCTTATCATAACTAATGCAAGCATAACTAATACAAGCGTTACTAATGCAAGCATTACTAATACACTATATTTTGCATTATTCTTATATACTCTACCAAACGACCCCTCATATTACTAATTAAAGACATAGATTTCTTAATGCACCAAATCAAATGGTGGATTAAGGAACCGTTTGATATGCGAATGAGATTAATAAAGTTATCCTATCATAAATATATATACAAAATTATTTATCTTATTATTATAATATAAATGAGGAAAAAATAATTTTTAAAAACTAGTAAATATTTTTAATTAAACACAAAATAAAATAATTTTATATTATCATTCTTTTACCTCCCGTATACCAATCCTTGCTCGTTTGGTGTGAGGTATAGGTACAATATTTCCATAATTAAATGAATAAATATTTTATTTCATATTTGGTTAGAGGTATTAGATAAGTTATCTCATATACATGATGAAATAACTTATCTGGGATAACTTGTTTCCAATCAAACGACCCTTTATTTGCCAAATAAGGCAAAATTAGAAGAAGTAGATAACTTTGATGATGTGTGTTGCACATCTCAATTAAGATAAGCGCACGTGGATTTTATCATCTTAATATTCAAAGGAAGAAAAGGGAGATCATTATCATTTAAACAAGGAAAAATACAAACTTGTAACTCTTTCATATCAATGATCATGGGCCGTTTAAAAAAAAACAAGGAAAAGTACATTAAATAACTAATAAATTAACTTAACACTTCAACTAATCAAAATCAGGAACGTGGAGTCGACTTGTTAGAATAACTTCAGAATATATTTTATATTTTCCCCTTTAAACAACTTCAAATATTATTTTAAACACCACTTGACAATATATTATTCAATATAATTCGTAATAATATTTCCCCTTCACTAAAGGAATAGCTATTTTTCAAGAGAAGTATACTTCTTTTGTTTCATATTAATTGATTATTATTATTTCTACACATATATATAAAAAATCATGAATAAAAAGATAATTTTACTAATTTACTCCTTAAAAAAGTTCTTGAAAATTTTATAAACACATGTGAACACTTTCAAAAGAATTTAACTGTAAGGGTAATATAGGAAAATTTAATTAATTTGATTTAGTAAAGTGAATAACTAATATGAGACAACTATTTTTAGTAAGATGATCAACTAATACGGGATGATGAAAAGTACTTTTTTTCCCACTTGATTTATGTAACATATACTTTAATCCATCACAAAACCTTTTAAATTTGGAGAAACGAAACATTCTTATCATATATACTAATTCTTTCTATAATTTGAAATAACTACATTTTGTCTTATTATTTAATAATTTCATATCAAATTTCAAGTTAGATACATGTGAATCACACTAGATACAAACTATGAGATGACGAGTAAGATGTGATGGAGGCGAGCGAGATTTGTCTATATCCAAACACGTGTAAATCTACTTGGATACCATGTATATAGAACAAAACACCTAATTTTAACGTCATATATATCGAGATAGATGTATTTAAATGCACCAAAATCTGATAAAATCTATTATATTGCAAACTAGCATGTATCTAAGTAATTAACTCCTAAATTAGTGGAAATTGTGTAAGTTACCATTTAAAATTTCGTGTGAACATAAACATTGAAAATATTGAAGTACATTCTCTTTTGAGGTCGGGATTTCTCGAAAATAATTTCTTTTTGTGTCACCTCTAAGACAAAGTAAGATATGTGTTACAAAAATATGTGACTAGAATAATAACAAAACACAAAATACATTATGATATTTTGTAAATCCCAAAGATTAGTATCATAGGAGTTTTTTTTTTTTTCACTTATAAAAGTTGGTCACATTGCTGCAACAACCCATCATTTCTCGTTCCCAAAGCAAAACAAATCATGTTGAGAAGTTTCTGAAAAAATTGCAAGAGTAAAAATCCGGCTGAATTTTGGTCAACGCAAAATAAATTATAAACAGCACACAATAGTTGTCCAATTATAATATAATTGGACAACTATTGATTTTCTGACCCAATAAATAATTGAATCCCAATTACATTCTCATCAATTCAATTACCATGATTTGCCGGAAAATTTATCAGGGTAAGCTCAGGAATTCCGCCCTCCGGCAGACCATTTTCCGGTGGTTTCAGTCTCCTGTTGAAACTCCGGTGACGCCTGTTACTTCTACTGTATGTAGTGGCAAGAGAATTCAGTCTCAAGTTCACTTTCTTAGAAACTATACGACGCCGTTTTGCTCATATACTAAGGTGACAATTTTTCTTCATTGTATAAAATTTTGTTATACTATTGTTTGTTTTTCCAAAATAATTTAGGGTAACTTGCATGATGTGTTTGTGTAGTACTTTTTGTTGATCTTGTCAAACTGAATATTCAAAGGGGAATCTTGTAGGCCTGCTTTTTGTTCCTTTTTCCCTTATCCCCATATATTGGATATGGGAATATCATGATTCTGGGTTATTTGGAATCAGTGTCACAATAGCTATGTTGCTCGAACTCTTTCACAAATGTTGCTGCACTCTGTGTTGGATTCTCAAAAAAAAAAAGAAATACGACTTTTGAAGGATCCGACACTGGTAGACCGCTTGGAAGAGTCCAAACAGCATATCATAATAGTTTCTAAAGTTGGTGTTTCTTTTTATACAGTGGTGTTAATATTGAAGGATCATTAGTAGTTTAGTACTAGCATTTCACCAAAGTTGATCAGATTATGGAATTTGTTCCTAATTTTAAAAGGTAGCTCGCGTGTTTTCTTTGTGCAACATGTTCCGTCTGTTTTGCTTGAGTTCTTGTAAAACTTATCAGAAGTTCTCGATGCAGGTTTCTTGCAATATGTTTTGAGAAGTTATTTTCTCTGTAGGTTAGCAAAATCTGGCTATTCTATTGTTTTTACCTATTGTTTATGCCAATATTTTTTGCAGTCAAATGCTTCATTTACTCTAAGAGGGTGTGGTTTTTCAACTCAAGCTGTGTTGGATATTCCTGTTGGTGGGATAATTGATATACCTCTGGCGCAAACTGGTGAAGGCATTGCGGAATGTGAACTTATCAAATGGTTTGTTCAGGAGGTTAGTGGATGTTTCTTGTAAATATATAGGGTATTTCACGCCGTACTTTTTCTCCTATGGTTAATGATTTTTTAGCTATGTGCCTATGTTAGACGCCCAACTGATTGACTTGTGTTAGACGCCCAACTGATTGACTTGTGTTAGACGCCCAATTGATTGACTTGTTTTAAAACTTTAACTTGATGTGAGGTGCATTAGCTTTTTTCTCTGGCTTGGAGGAACTTCCAGTCAATTATACTTTGAAGTACAGTTTACATGCATCTCTTTGCCCATACTCATGCAGCAAACTGCAATTAACGTTTTGCTCCTCATGATTTTGGTCGTTTACCCAATCTTCTCTTGTTAGAAGCTATCAATCAGATACACTCATTGTTTTCATTTAATACTTGCTTGCACAAGTATGCTGGATTCTTGTCTAAAATAGCCATTAAAGGCTCTCCCCTTTTTTTCATCTATAATTTGGTGGGATGAGTTAGGTCTCATATTCCTCTATTTGCTTTATCGATCAGGATTCTAACAGCATAGAATTGCAGCAGTAAAAACCATCTGTTTCGTATGCAAAAAAAAAACTTGGGAATACCTGATTCTTTTCCCTCCTCTCTATCTTGTTTTTTTTTTTTTTCTGTTCTACCATCTCGTTTTGCTGGATTGCTGACTTTGCACTCATTGATTTATAATTTACTTGTAATACCATATAGTATATGAAGCATTTCACAAAATTCATTATGGTACTTTTTTTTTTGGCAGGGGGACCAGGTCGAAGAATTCCAACCTCTTTGTGAAGTTCAGAGTGACAAGGCAACGATTGAAATAACAAGTCGTTACAAGGGAAAAATTTCTCAAATTCTTCATGTTCCTGGTAGCATCGTAAAGGTACAACACCACAGTCATAGTGTATTAACCACACTGTAATTCTTCCTGGTGTCTGATCTTTTGTCTTAAGGATTTGTTTATTTGACTGCACCTCAATGATGACATCAGTTCGTAGTTGGAGATACAATATGAGATATTGAAGTGAGAATTTCACGACCCCATTCTGTTTATTTACTGTCAAAGAGGGAAAAATTAACTTTCGTCCTGTTTAAAGATACTCTCAAATTTATGAGCAAAAGACATGGAGAAGACTCACTTTTCAAAATATGAGGCCATATTGAAAACTAGTTTTAGTATAGTGTGCTTTGGAACTATGCTTGTAAGAGAACTTGCGCAAACATATTGTTCACAAGGAGAAACCAGTGCTCCTTTATACCTTAGGGTTCGATTTCTCTCCTTGAATTATTTTAATTTTGTGGACTGCCTCATCAATATGTGGTATATCATGATTCATGTATATCTGTAGAAGTTCCAAGGATGTTTAAGAACTAGATCATCCTCTCTACCAAATTTTGTAGGTTGGAGAAACACTTTTGAAGATCGGCGTTGATGAAATTCTTGATTCTACTGAGACTTCTGATACTTCAGAAAAGATGACATCGGTGGAATCTGATTTCAGTGGCACAAGTGACATCAGCTCTGTGCCTGAAGAAACCAAGATGGGTGGAGTGTTATCCACACCTGCTGTCCGCAACCTTGTAAAGCAATATGATTTGGACATAAATGATGTTCCTGCAACTGGGAAAGATGGAAGGATACTTAAAGAGGACGTGATAAATTATGCAATGCAAAAAGGACTAATTAATGGAGCACCAGCATGTGCACAACAAAAACTTTCAGAGGTTTCACCTCTCATTGGAGGGGGATATGAGGATAAGACGCTTCAGCTAAGGTTAGTTACTACATAAGGAGAACTCAAATTCACTTGCTCACTATACTGTTTCTTTATGTTACTGGAGACTTCTGATGGCAGATGGGCCGTGATTTTCATTAGTGGGAAAATTCCTTGAACAAAATTTTGTTGATAGGAAACATGCTCTTTGAACAAGGTTTTCAAGTGTGTTGTAAATTTGAGAATTATATTACCACAATAACGAACCAAAATTATTGCCTAAAAAAGCATGTGTGACTGCTTGCTTGTCACTCTTAATCTCTAGATTCAACTAACTTTGATGGTGCAGTAGGAGTTCCAGATGAGTTGTCTATAGATTTATATCAGTTTCTGAGTAATTCATACTAGAGAACATTTTCCCAGTGTGTGTTGAAAGCATCTCATAACTCATCTCTTGTTTCTTAAGATGCTTAAATATATTTCTTACATTGCAAGTGGTGTCCATCAGTTTGAAATGCATCAACAATTTGTGGTGGCAAATTTAGATGCATATTCTTTATAAGGAAGGTGTTCTATTTTTTTTATAGTCATGTATTTCTGTCTGTCTTACAGGGGGTATCAGCGTGCCATGGTTAAGTCAATGACATTAGCTGCAAAAATTCCACATTTTCATTATGTCGAAGAGATAAATTGTGATGCACTTGTGGAGCTCAAAACATCATTCAAGAATGAGACTTCTGATCCGGAGATCAAGCACACTTTCCTTCCTGTCCTCATAAAATCACTTTCGATGGCTTTAACTACACATCCCATGCTAAATAGTCGCTTCAGTGAGGAATCCTATGAGGTTATCCTAAAAGGTATATCAAATGTGAAATTCTATTTATCAATTTTAACTGGTACCCTACTCATTAACATCGTAAATATAGCTTGTTTTGCATGATTAGTGACCATATTGACAATTATAGATTTTGTGTTATCTACTGATACAATATTTTCCGTTTCTTCATTTGATTAGTGACCATATCGATAGTTATAGATTCTGTTTATTAGGCTGATACAGCATTTCTTTTCTTATTTTCCACATTCTTCATCCTTATTAATGGTACTATTTTCTTCCCACAATCTAGGGTCGCACAACATTGGAATAGCAATGGCAACTCCAAATGGTTTGGTTGTACCAAACATAAAAAATGTTCAGTCTCTCTCAATCTTGGAGGTTAGTTGGCAGCTGTTACCCCAGTGAATTCAAGTATTGACATTGTTTATTTTGTACTGAAATATGACATTTCTATCTGTTGCTTTTCCTCTCATGTAGTTACATCTCTACATCGCTCGATATAGTCTTTTAAGCACATCTTTTATTTATTAAATCCTAGTTTGACATGACAATTTCAAAACATTATTAAGATGAGAATCTGGCACATGTACACTTGCCTGATGAAGATATTGGAGGCCGAGACTACTAGAAAGAAGTGTAGAAGTTCCTTGGTACTCTGTAGATTCTCGTGTGTGAGTATTACTTTAATATCATATGATGTGGGTACAGCCTTCTCCTTTATGAGAGTCAGAGAGTGAACGTTATTATTGAAAATCAAGAAATATATAGAAGAATGTTTAGTTTGAGCTGAAAATTATAGAAAAATTACAGAGAAACGAATAGAGGATGATTGAAAGGCAGTGGAAGTTGGCTAGTTTATTTATACTTTTTCTTTATGGTGATGGTGCCTGGGCCAGCTCGCACGCATCAAGACTATTTCACCAGGTACCAGCTACCTGCCACCGACGTAGGTACCAGGTAACTCTACCCGCTAAAGCTTAGCCACCTTGTGCTCACCTCAACTATTCCACCAGCTTAGTTTATTTATACAAGGTCCAGATATGAACTATCTGATGTTAAGTAAAGAGAGAGAATAAAGTTATGATGGGAGAGGGACTCAGATGTGGGCATTTGGTCCTGGTAAAGATTTTGCTCAGCTCAAAATATAACAATTTCTAGTTGATAAAGATCATTTTGTAATGAAATGAAAATGATAGGAGAGGTGCTGAAAACAGAGGATCTTGAATACTATTCAAAATTCAGAAGAATGGGGGGGGGGGGGGTATTGAACAACTCGAAAAAGCTCGTTCTCGTTTACGGAAAGTAGAAACCGAAGCCGAGCAGTTTCAAGTGAATGGATACTCCGAGATAGAACAAAAAAATTGAATTTGATTAATTCAACTTATAAAACTTTGGAACAATTAGTTGGAAATTGGATTACAGTAGCTAGAAGATGAATCCGTCATCTCTAGTTTTACCAAGTGATGAAAGAGTTTCATATCCCTATTATATATGCTTCAGACATAAAAATATGGAAAAAAAAGGAGAGGATACACAAAACTGTGCACAAAAGGAATACTTTGGTAATTAAATTGCTTCCATCGATATCCCAGTTTATAAGTGAAGGGATGACCAGAAATCCTTGATTTAGTACATAGAATGCAGGATCTTGCTTGATCTCTTCCACACTAGGGACCTGTATATACTTCCTGCATCTGATTCTTACCATTCTGTTAAAGTAAGGCTAAGAACTTTTTTGAGTTATGTAACTGAGCACTTGGTCTTTTCCCCTTTCTCCTCCCTTTTTCTTTCCCTCTCTGATGCTATTGCTCATCGTGCTTTGCTTGTTCTATTCAATTCAAGCAACTTGTATCCATTTTCTTTGTTTGATTTGTCTTACCATAGTGCGAAAGGAGGCTGGGAAACTCTGCCTATGTATTCTCGGA
>JAJOOR010007682.1:0-28884 GCA_036250505.1 Solanum acaule | reverse complement strand
AGAGAGCGGTTCAGATCCACCAAAAGTAATAATGCATTTTTGGAGGATCTGACATGAGTGCGGCAACAATTTTGGAGATTCATAATATATTTGTGCAACTCTAACCAGCAAAACCCTAATTTAGGAGTAAAATCCAACATCACAAATTGTAAAAATTCTAAACAAAAGAAAAAAAGAAGAGTATTTAGAAAGAGAGTGAAAGCTAACCTGGTAAAGTTGATGAAGAAGAGTCAGTGCGATTGTGAGAAGGAAAAGATGGAGAAAAGTGCAGAAATGAGCTGATCTCTCCTTCCTTCTTTGTCAATTTATACAACTCGTATAATCCATTTACTTAATGTTTTTAATATATTTATATAATGTATATAGGCGTTTCTTAACACAATATACATAATACAATCATAGGTGGAGTTATTTAGGGATTTTATGATTTTATTTCCTTAGATAGATTTACTTGTACACCAACAAATAACTCACTCTCGGAATAATACGATAAGGAGATTTTCATCATTGTCTTTTTTTTTTATGACAAGGCGCACAGGGTAAAACCTCTGCTCCTATGCAATAGCTCGCAAACTACACAGGAGAGGTAACCTGCACTAGGTAAGCCCGGTGCAACGAGCTCGACCCAAAAGGCAAACCCCTTGCTTTCGCTGGCAAGGGGTTTCGAACTTGAGACCTCCAACATGGAAGTTCCAAGCCCAAACCACTGGTCCACCCCAAAGGGTAATTTTACATGGTGTCAAAGCTAGGTACACCCCGATATGGGATCTCCATCCACGCTGCCATTGGGTCTAGCGTGAAAGCAGTGTTTAAGTGGGTAAAGTCCCACAAGGTTGGGGATATGGATTTGTGCAACCCTCCACTCCTGAGCTAACTTTTGAGGCTGTTAGGCTAAGGTGACATATCTTTACATGGTACTAGAGCGTCATTCTAATTACTTTGGCTCAGAATATTGATCGTAAGTTAGATATGGTACAAAGGAGGTACCTGGGGCTTGGGATTTCAATCTCACAGTCGTTCTAGAGAGAACCATCTCATCACGATCTATAGAACCGGTGGTCGGCAGATAAGCGTCGAGTCTCACGCGTCAGAATACTACTTCTGGCAGTTTCTGTGTTGGACGTGCGTATGACTTCCGAACAGACCAGGTTTCCAGTAACACCATCACGTTGATATTTTCGATCAAAAGTTGGTGGTCTCGTGTTCAACAGACCTCGGTTGGAAAGGTTTCAAAATACTCCAGGTTTCGGCAACTTGGCTTTCTTTGGGCCAAATCACTTGATGTCTTATATGTTGATTTTGGTGTCTGGTTACTTCTGAATCTCCATCTTCTTGGTAGAATTTCACTGTGCGTCTCTAGATTGTTGACCGTTTATTCTTAGTGAAGAATTATATGTTGATTGGGTCCAGCAAGTTCTATGAATTGCTGAGCTTTTGGAGATCTATTGAGGTATTTCTATTTGGTGCAATTTTGTTGGTTTCCAATTATTGGTAAGGTTATAGAGAACTGTTGGGGTATTTCTGGTTAGTGCAATTTTGCTGGTTTCCTCACTCCGTTAATTTGTTTGCAAAATGACTAATGTGATAAAATAACTCAAAGTTATAAAGTTGTTGCTTCTGACAACATGATTTGGTTCGGAGAGCAATTTCCTAATTTATCTCAATATCAGAAATCACTTAAAGAAATCCAATACAGGTAAGGCTTTTGCTAAGTTGGATAAAACGTGTTGTGTCACCTTTTCAAGTCTCAGTCTGTTGCATGCTCCAGTGTTGTGTCTCCATTTGAAGCACATTGTCAATTGGGACACCCTTCTCTACCTTAGTTAAAGAAGCTATGCCCTCAATTTCAGAATATTTCTACATTGGAATGTGAGTCATGTGGATTTGCAAAACAATATCACATTTTGCCAGGTCAAAGGGTTAATAAACGAGTTTACTCAGTTTTTGAGCTAGTTTTTTCTAATGTTTTGATTAATCGCATGCCCTCTGGCGTGCTTGCCGATGGTGCCCCTCAAAATGTTCTCTTTCCAAACAAGTTACTATTTTCGATGGAGCCTAAGGTGTTTGGAAGCACATGATATTCGAGATGTTCGATCATTTGTTACCAAGTTGGAGCCCAAGGCATTGAAGTGCGTTTTCTTGGGCTACTCTCGTCTTCAGAAGATATATCGATGTTATTCTACTGAATTGGCAAATATTTAGAGTCAACTAATGTAGTATTTTTAGAGACTACACCATTCTTCTATACACCTCCCATTTCTACAATTCAGGGTGAGGAAGACGAGTGGTTAGTCTATCAGGTTACTCAAAGAAAAGGTTCTCCATTGATTCAGAGCAATCAAATGATGTTGTTCCTCTATCTCTTAGTTCTTCTATTGAGCATTCAACATTTGCTCCATCTTTGTCAGCACGACGGCCAATTGTTCAAGTTTACTAAAGAAGTCGAGAAACCGATTATACATCTCCTACATCAATTCTTTCATCATCGAATCCTCCTCCACTATTGCACTTCAGAAAAGTACACATCAATGCAAATCTACATATTCCATTGCTAATTTTGTTTTGACCACTTATCTTATGCATCTAGTTGCTTGATTTCCTTTATCGACCTATCTCAATACCCAAACAATGAAGGAAATTTTGAATCTTAGTCCTGATAGCTCTATAGCAAGACTTAAGGCGAGACATGTGGCTAAAGTCTATACTTAGACTTATGGGGTGGATTATTTCTCCTCGATAGCCAAGCTCACCTCTTTCTGTTTGTTTATTTCCTTGGCTACTACTCAGCATTATCCCTTGCATCAATTAAATATCAAGAATGTGTTCCATCATGGTGATCTCTTTGAAGAGGTTCATATGAAGCAAACACTTGTTTTGTTGCTCAAGGGGAGTATGAAAAAGTTTGTTATCTCAAAAAATCTCTATATGGTCTAAAGCAGAGTCCTCGGGCTTGGTGTGACAATCAGGCAGCTCTAGACAATGCCTTAAATCCAGTGCATCATGAGAAAATAAAACATATTGAGGTCGATTATCACTTTGTCCGTGAGAAGATTTAAGAGAATATGATTTCTAATGGCTATGTGAAGACATGAGAGCAATTGGGTGATATTTTCACGAAGGCTTTAAATGGAACCGTGTGGAATATCTTTGTAACAAGTTGGGTATGATTAATATTTATGCTCCAATTTGAGGGGGAGTGTTACATAATGTATATATGTACATCTGAATATAATTTACATAGCACGATCATAGGTAGAGATATTTACGGATTTTATGATTTTATTTCATTAGATAGATGTACTTGTATATTTGCAAATAGCTCACTCTAGGAAAATACAAGGAGATTTTCTCCATTATCTCTTTATCTTACAAATATCTTTATTTTATTAATTCAAAATGATAGATCAAATAAAATATATAAAAAGCTTTTAGCAAACAAAAAAAAAAAAGAACTTACAAAAGGATATATATATATATACTAAACAGGCACCCAAGGGTGTGGCATAGTGGTTGAGAACCCTGAGGTCTCAAATTTAAAACTCAGTGGAGACAAAAAAATTAGGTGATTCTTTCCATTTGTTCTAGCCTTGATGGACAGAGTTACCTGGTACATGTTGCTGGTAGGATGGCCCGGACACCATGGTCGTCCAAAATATATATATATTAGGCCGGTACATGTTGTTAGTAGGATGGCCTGGACACCACGGTTGTCCAAAATATATATATACGCATTTAGTTTTATCCTTTAACCATCATTTTGTAAGTACATAAAAGGTATATACAAAGAGATGTAAGTAGATAGTTCTTTTACACCAGCTTATCCGAAATGTTTTTAATGGGCAGCCTAAATAACAAAGAGAATTTCTATGAATAATCTGCAAGAACCCGTTTATCACTTTGTGCATCGAGCTATTATTTTTCTCCATCAAAGTTTGTAACATCTCAAATATACTCTGTCATTTTTATTTATGATTAGTTGGTGCATCTCTTTTTTACTCTCTTCAACCAGTCAAAAATTTAGAAATGAGATGTTGTTCCTCTGTATTATATGTCTTACTTTTAGTCCCTCTCTTTCAGTCCTATCTTGACAATATGGACAAAGGGTCCAGCTGCTAATGAGATTAGCGTATATTCACTTCAAAAAAAATGGCAACAGAATTTACCGTTTGGCACAAGCACAACTTAGGCTTGTTCAAAGTTGGTTTGAAGGAGAGCTTGATGCGATAGAAAATTTGGCAAAGTGGAGGCCTCTGCTATTGAAATTGACGATTTTTTGCTTGCCATAAACACTTCTAAATCCTGAAGCAGAAGAGAAACCTACATTAAAGAGTAAAATATCAGAATCACCAGTCTAGGACTCAAAAAGAACATTTGAAGAAGCTAATTTCAGGTCCCTGAATTCTTTTCAGGTAAAGGGTAGAAAAAATGCCTAGACTATGCCAAATGGAATAATTCCGCCCTCCCATAAAAAAGTGTCTCGTTCCTACCCGTGTGTTACCAAAGTGCCTCAATTTTTACCTTTATGGGTTAAAGGCAGCAGCTAAACGACAAATTTATGCCATTCACAAAGTCCAAGATCAAATTCAACCTTTTCCGTTGACCCCCTTTAACAGGAGAATCCATTTCTGGCATTTGTCCCAAAAACACAATTACATTTGTTGATCGCTTTTTAAATTATTTGTAGTATAGATTCACATAATCAAGTAGAATAGAACCATATAAAGAAAAACAGAAAGCCCCATAAGAAAAGCTTTAAAGAAGATAACGACCTATAAGAAATATCAGCAGAAGTAACTCTCACCTTTGAAGAGAGTATTATGCAACGCCAATATCAGGAACTGAAGCAACAACAACAGAGAAAATTAAACAGAGCAAATCAAAGTGAGGAAGAGGATTGAAAATACAGTGTAATGACAAATCAAGTGTTGATTGCCAAGTTTTACAATGACCTACGTCATTCCATAAAGATATATACATACGGACATGACACTGTATCACAACTCTAGGCCAAAATATGCCAAAATTTGGTGTACAACTCAGATAACATTGTGTGTAATAACTTGTTAATGCAGTGTTCTTACTCCTTAGCGGCTTATATAAATACTAGATGGGGACCCAACATGCTTTGTTTAATGTAACGATTTTCATTGTAATAATACAACTTAAGCAGTTAAGTACACTTAGCCGCCAAATGCCTCTATATTAACATAGGCAGAGCATGGCATATTCATGTACATATTCAAAACAGATAAACTCCTTTATACCCTTAAATGATATTGACGACCAAATAGTGGTCAAACAAACTGTAAAGCCCAAAAACTAATTCATATTGATGTTTAAATAGATACAATAACCAACCATCCACTGTGCCAGACCTATTAATCCGAATAGGGATTAATGATCTGCACCCCTAAAAGTCAGCAGAGGCTTCCAATCTATTGGTATGATACTGAAGAAGTGTTTATTTTTAAAAAGAGGGGGAAAAATTGGGGGTAGGAGAAGTGAAAATGGGAGAGAGGATAGCAAGATGTGGAATCAAACCCTCGCCAACAACGTGCAAGTCCAAGTAACCAACCTACTAACTGAACTAATAAGGTTGTTCAATTTGCTAGACAACATTATCCTTGCCCTGGCTGTCATTTTTTCTCTTTATTTGAACTAGGCTCTGCTTGTAATTGAAAACCCAAGAGCGACCCATGATTAGGTCCAGCTGAAAGCCAAGATCTATAACTTGTCTTGTTGTGGGGTCATATAATACCAACTGTGAAGTTTCTGTGATTTCAAAAATCATCTTATCATCCTCCCAGACGCTGCGAGGCCAATGAGCAACTATTTGAGGTTGAACGCTAAGAACTTTGGTCCAACTACCCTCTAGGTTCATCACCCACACATCATATATGGATGTCATTGGTTTACCAGGATCACCAACTAAGATAGCAAGCGAGTCACCACGCAACATAAGCTTTCCCCACTGTGCCTTTCGAATATCCGGACCTTGCATCTCCCCAAATTGTTCACTGCCCATATCAAACGAGCATATGCGGAAGATATTGTCTAGACGCCCAGAGAGCCAATAATATACCCCGTTGAGATGTGTAGCACCAATGGGCTCGTGTAAGTTACAACAGTAAGGGAAATCAGGTCTCAGGTTTTTCCATGAGTTGTTGCGTAAGGAATAGACACTGACAAAGCAATTACGGGAAACACCCAGTCCCCAGTCATCCCAAAATTTTCTAATACATAGAACCTTATAATCTCGAGTCAACGGGTCAAACCCCAACGCAAACTGATCATCATGATCTCTGAATGGCTGAGGCTCAAAGGACACAGGAGGAAGAGGCCAAAACTCCCTGGTGGCAGGATTCCACAAAGCCAAGCGAGCATTGTCTTCATCAAAAAACGCTGCTTTTTCCACCAAGAATAGGCCATCAACTGGGCCAACAATGGACATGAAGTCAGAGACCCTCTGAAGCTGATGGACAGTTTTTTGTTCAGGGGAAACACCTTGAACTATTTTGGCAGGGAGCAAGGAAAAAGCAATGGACTTTGATTTATCCATAAGTGTTAAGTTACAAATGAGGAGATGGGCATGATTATGCTTGTGACGAAAATGCATTTCTACAAAACTTGGACTTGTGATGAGAGCATACCAATGTTTGCACACACATTTGAAACGCACAAGTGATTCCACAGGCAACCTTAATAAAACATCCACTAATAAATCTTTTGGTAAATGACGTCTACCAGCCATAATGGTGTTCCCAATTTAATCTTCTGTGAAACAAAATGTCAAGAAAAATTGAGTAGTACAATTATGATGTGATCAAAGTATCAACTAAAAAGACAAAAACAAATAGAAAAATGAAATTCATAAAAGGCAACAATTCTCCCAGTGTCATTAAGAAACAAAATTTTGAAAAGTCCTCTTAAAAGATTTGTAGTCTTCCCATTTCATCTGCTTTTCATTAGGCAACCAAATGATCCCTCTAAATCACAACTTAGCATATACAGTAATTTTACAAGTAAATGCACAACAATTTCGACTAACTTGGAAATGGTTTAACTTAACACAACTTTCAAATAATCCTAGCAATTGAAAAATGCAAAGAATGGTTAAAACATCATTATTAGTACAAATTTGGGCACAAAGTATAAATTTTATGGGTAAAAATTCACCAAAGTTGCAATAAATAGTATATGAACTCGTAACTTTAAAAATATAATAAGCTTGTGTTTGATTTGGTTAGACAATATGTGGTTGGTAAATAAGGATCAATATGAAGTCATGATTTTAAATGCAATTTGAGATCCCAAATTCTCCAACAACAAAGAAAAAAACATGATTTTTTCGTATTTATGAGAAAAAAAATAGTAACTTAAACAATCCGAGTAACAAAACTTCAACTTCAGATCATTATTTCATATCACATGTCCATACGGTCCTAAGTTCAATGCTAAGAAGTATAAAAGTTGAACCCATAGAGTTTGAATTCCAGAGTGAATTGGGATACAAAAACCATAATAGAAACAGAACAACAAAACCCTATATTATCATCAAAATAGAGAAAAATGAAGAGAAATTGAAAAGCTAACCTTGTAAGCTGAGGAAGAAGAATGAGAAATGAGAGTAGTGAAGAAGAGTCAAAAACGTTGTCAATTTATTGTACTCGGATAACCTCTGGGTTGGCAGTCGGCAGATAGTATCTCCTTTTTCTTTTTCTTTTTCTTTTTATGTTTTATGGTAGAGAAAATGACAAAAGCAGTCGCGCTTAAGTAGGTCTAAAGTGTTTTTTAACTATACACTTGATGGATTTAGTTGTTTAAGTGTATAGTTAAGGAATCATTTTAGACCTACTCCTATATTTAAGGAACAATCTATGTCATTTTCTCTTTTATGGTACCTACCTACTTTTATTTATATTCTTCTCTTTTTTTGGAGACTAAGATTTTTATATTTTATTTGTTTTGCTTTTTCAAATGGTGTTTGATATTTGTATTGGAGTCCATTTATTTCGGATTCGCATTGGGTAGGACCCATTCGATAAGAATCTTTTAATACTCGAAACTTGAATTCGAGACCTCTAAATTAAGAGAGGAGCAGACTCATCTACTGCACTATATACTATATAATACTCCCTTTGTTCCTAATTACTTGTCTATTTTGACAAATCAAGAAAGGACAAAATAATTTTACATATTATACCCTCAACTAATCACTTTTGAAAAAGGTACAATTTCTTGAAAATCTTAAATTTTTAATTCATTTACTTCATAATTAATATGGGTGAAATGGTAAACTCACTATGTCAATAATTGCTTTCTTAATAGATGTATCAATTTAAAAGTGGACAAGTAATTAGGAACAGAGGAAGTACAACTCAATGATAACCAACATTGGTTGTGGTGCACTGATGGGACTATTTCACTCTTGACCAGAAGTCTCGGGATCGAGTGTATGGAGAAAATTTTGTTAGGAGTGTCACCTTCGAATGGACCCTACAGTGCGCGAACGGGTTCGAGATGAGAAAATTTTGTTAGAAGCGTCACCTCGAATGAGTTATGCAGTGCGTGATCTAAATTTAGTCAAGGTTCCAATGCGGACTCCGAACATTGAGTGATGTAACGACCCATTTGATCGTTTTGAGTACTAGAGCTTTTTTTATTTTCATAAAATACTTTCCGATAGATTTTAAATGGGTATTTTGGATTATTCATAACTACAATTATGAATTTAGTGGGATAGTTTTAATAACTAATTTAGTTGATGGTTAAAGATAATAACATTAAAATTAGTAGTGGTCCATTTTTATAATTAGTTACATATAACAATTAGGTTAGTAAATAATTTGTTGAAATAAAGAAGACAAATTAGATGCTTGAGCGTAAAAACAAATTGAGAGAGGGCTTATTTGTGCGGCAACTACAGGGATCATCCGTGTGTTCTCGTATTGGTAAGTTTCTTTATTAATTGTTACCGTGAAGATTTTTGGAGGAATATATTACTTCTGTAACAGTGAAATCGTTAAGGGTGTATTGGGTTGTTACGATGGTTAAGTGCATCAAGTCATTGGCAGTAGGTTTCAATTCTCGTGTGAAACAATTTCAGGCAATCATTACAATAATTATGTGGTAATCATAAAGTAATTATTAGGAGATGTTAATTGAGTAATTGAATTATATCAAAGGCATAGCAAGGGTTGCTCATAAGTGCTTATTTCTCAGTGATTAGTATCACTAATATAGGTTGGTTGGTCCTGCTATTATTGATGTTGTTAAAATTGGGTGGAAATGTTGTGAGGTATTCACGTGAGTTGGAGTTCTTGGCTAATACCTCTTAATGGTCAATTAATGATTTGGACTAATTCATTACAGTTATATAGTATATAGACTGAATAAAGTTGCAAGAAAGTGAGGGTACTGGATACCACACATAATTTTAGTATCTCGTTATAAATTATGTTTTGATATATGGAGATAGGTAATTAAATATTAGGTGTATTGTATTAGTTGAATACCATTAAAGTTATGCTAATTGGAGGAATTAAGACTTACCCTTAGGGTTAAACTATAGGAAAATTGATTATGGAATCGGGTGAATTTTTGGGTCTAGGCTAGACATATAGTAACATGGGTGTCTATAGACTCGTTAGCTTACAAATTATGCATACTTGATAGATTGGAAACGTTCGGAGGTGTTAAGGAAGGGGAAGGCATTGGAGAAGTAGCTTGCCTGACGTCAGTTCTTCGGTGGAGGTAGGTTATGGTTTATTCTGTTTGATAGATAGACTCTTAATAGTGATTGATATGCATTGAATTATATTGTGAAGTTCTCTATGTACTTGATTGTGTGATTGTGTAGCTTGGTTGTGTGGTTTGTGATTGGTCTGAAATCCTGAGACCGTGGAATTTATAATCTTGAACACTCTCTATCGAAGTGATGCCTTGAATAAAGAAGGCTTGATGAAATATTGTTAATGAATTGAAAAGTGGTGATAATAAATGATAAATTAATGATATTATTGGATCGGAGTGTCATGTTCCGACACGGTATAATTTGATCGGAGTGTCATGTTCCGACACGGTATTATTGGATCGGAGTGTCACGTTTCGACACGATATAATTGGATCGGAGTGTCACATTCCGACACGGTATTATTGGATCGGAGTGTCACGTTCCGACATGGTATAATTGGATCGAAGTGTCACGTTCCGACATGGTAACATTAAAGGAAAAAGATATTGAATTAACTTAATGTACTCAATCTCAAAGAACTCAATTCCCAAATTAGTTTGGTTTGGAGGCATGAATCCTCATATGTGATCTTGATATTGTTGACTGATTATGTACTTACTTTAGTGTTATTGACACTGGTCCATGTGTTTGTTGCTTGCCACCTGCTAAGTGTCATCAAGATTGATTAATCTCTTTCCCATTGCTGATCGGCAATTGGTTAGGAAATCAGAAACCAAAACTATGATTGGACGATTTATGTAAAGATGCACAACAATCGATTATGGTCAAGGGACAATTTGGTTTCGAGAAATGACACGCGATTTCATTTTTAAATTCATTTCTATGTTTTTTAAGAATGCATCATTTAGATTTAAGTTCATGTAATATGGTTGAATAATCTGACATATAAGACCACAATTTGAAATGATTAATGTTTAAAACATCATCCGCACATCGCACAAGTACGTATACTAGTCTTAAATATAATATATATTGAACCTATATATTACTATACAACTTTGGTATGGTATATGGTATTTATTTTATAAATATCAAATACTGTACCAAATTCCAAAAAATAAAATAAAAAGTCATACCAAATACCATGATATACATACCACGGTATAGAAAATATCATTTTTCGTATGGTATTCGGTATTATACCATACGATACCCACCCCTACATACTAACACCTAACTCTACCCTGAAAAATCTTCTTTGAACTCTCCCCCACCGGTCCATAGACACCCCCATACCCCCACTCTATTCTGTTATTCATGTTTTTGAACCGCATTCCTAGCATGAAATCTCCCTTATAAACTTCCACTCACTCCACATTTTGCTCATCCCAAAGAATGAGAATTCCTCCCGCTAGGTCGGGATGTAGTCATATTTCACCCACCTACTCCCTACCCCCACACTTCTAATAATACTATTTGTCAAAATCTCCGTTTTTGTTTCTTGAATACATATCACATCTGCTTCCCATTCCCTAAAGCCTACTTTAATGATGGTCCTTTTGTTGGGGTCATTCATCTCCCTCACATTCCAACTAATAATTTTGCAATCCATCAATACACTACTTTTTTCTCTTCCCCTTGACCCCTGTCCTACCCTCAATTTCCTTGCGCACTTCCTTGTTCCTCCTTCTGTACACTACAATCTTCCCTCCCCCATTTTCCTTCCTCAAACTCCTTTCCCACCCCTCCCTAGTCTCCTCTATTATTTCATGTTCAATGTGTCTCAGTAGTTCTAACACCTTGCCTCATTCCCCACAAACGACACTTCCAAAATTTCCCCGAATCTAAGAAATTTCTCTCCCACCCACCTCGTAAAGAAACCTACCATCTGCAAAGCTTGCTAATAGCATCACATCAGCTCCCTAAACCTCTGTACTACTGCTGCCAGTTGTAAAAAAACTCCTGGACGGGTCTGAATGTGAAAAATCAGCATCTCATCCCATCAAAAAATTGGTTTTGGGACTGTTATAAGGACTTAGAGCCTGTTTGGATTTTCTTAAAAGATGGTCAAGCCTACTTGAAAGTCATTTTTAGCTTTTTAGAGTGTTTGACAAAGTTAAAAATAAGTTTTAAATAACTTTAAAAACTTAAAACTTAAAAGTAGGTACTCCTCTGCTTTTCATTTTTTAACTTAAAAGTAACTAAAGTTTGACTTTTCAAAAACTACGTTTAAAAAGCTACTTTTTTTAAGCTAAGCCAAACGGGTTCTTACTCATTCCATTTCAGGAAAAAGCTTAAGCATAAGGCACGATCTTTAATTTGCCGGCTGGTTGGACCTCTATGTGGCATAGATCCAAATGGATCTGTGTTTTCCTCGCCGTTCAACTCTAGAGACTTAGTGAACTGGTTCACTCTAGTCCTTTGCTTGGGTTTTTCCTTTAACAACCCGCTTCACTAATCCAGGGAGTAGTGTTATATTTTTCCTTTGCTTGGTTTTTTCCTTCCCCTCCAGAATTCAAATTTTTTCACTTTCTAGTCTTCTATCCCTTCCAGCAGCTCTTTCCATAACTTCCAACGACCTATTTTTCCTTTATCCTACCACCTTCCTCCCCTTACCACCTCCTTTTCCTCCCCTCCTGCTGGATAGATTCACGTTTTCCTACATTTCTGCAGTAAAAACACTCAGGTTTAAATACAATGCACATCCATGTTTAGATATTAATTATTTTTAAAATATTTTTTAAAATTTCTTTAAATGTGAAGATGCTTCTTTTTAACTAAGTGTTTAACATTTTTTACTAGAATATGGATAAGCAAAACAAAATAGATGGTGGAGATGCAATAATGGCAGTTCCCATATCATGTATTGCAATATACGATATGGAGACAACTATTATTGCATCTCCACTATCTACTTTATTTTGCTTATCCATATTCTAGTATAAAATGTTAAACACTCAGTTAAAGACAAACATCTTCACATTTAAAGAATTTTTTAAGAATAATTAATATCTTGACATGATATTTTAAGAATAATTAATATCTAAACTGATATTTTAAGAATAATTAATATCTTAACATGATATTTGAAGAATAAATTAATATCAAGTTAATTTTCAGTCTCAGATTAGATCTAAGCTTTTTATATGTAAATATTTATTTTGAGAAATAGACATAAATTAGGATATAATTAACTGTGCACCCGTGAAAAGTATAAAAGTGTCATTGTGTTGCTGGTACAAGCTAGACCGTTAGAGGATCCACATGCAAGACTTGGGTTCGAATCAAGCTAGATTGTTTATTTCACTATTTTTATTTTAAGTTTATCTTAAAGCTCATATTTGAAATAAGGTAATTCACTATTTTTATTTTAAGTTTATCCTAGAGAGTACTTTAAAAAAATTTGAAAACAAAGAGGACTTTTTTCGCTTTTTTTTTGTAGTTTAAGTAGGAAAAATATAAAATACTTTTTTCTATGCAATTTCAATGTTGACCGGGAATTGACTGGCTAATGTCGATACCTGATTGAAAATTGTGTCAAATTTTAGAATATATGGTATTTTCAATGTCAGTTTAGATATTAATTATTTTTAAAATATTTTTTAAAATTTCTTTAAATGTGAAGATGCTTCTTTTTAACTAAGTGTTTAACATTTTCTACTAGAATATGGATAAGCAATACAAAATAGATGGTGGAGATGCAATAATGACAGTTCCCATATCGTGTATTGCAATACACAATATGGGAACGACTATTATTGCATCTCCACTATCTACTTTATTTTGATTATCCATATTCTAGTATAAAATGTTAAACACTCATTTAAAGACAAGCATCTTCACATTTAAAGAATTTTCTAAGAATAATTAATATCTTAACATGATACTTTAAGAATAATTAATATCTAAACTGATATTTTAAGAATAATTAATATCTTAACATGATATTTGAAGAATAAATTAATATCATGTTAATTTTCAGTCTCAAATTAGATCTAAGCTTTTTATGTGTATATATTTATTTTGACAAATTGAAATAAGTTAGGATATAATTAATTGTGCACCCATGAAAAGTATAAGAGTGTCATTGTGTTGCTGGTACAAGCTAGACTGTTAGAGGATCCACATGCAAGACTTGGGTTCGAATCCAGCTAGATTTTTTATTTCACTATATTTATTTTAAGTTTGTCTTTGAGCTCATATTTGAGTTAAGGTAATTCACTATTTTTATTTTAAGTTTATCTTAAAGCTCATATTTGAGCTAAGGTAATATTGGTGCACCCAAAGTCTACAAATCCTAGATTCGCCTTGCTAATAAGTTATTATTGTATTACTATGAAATGAGAAATGATTAAAACTATGTAAAAAAAATTAAATTAATTTGTTAAATCATATTATAAGATTCAAAGAAACTAATACATAAACATTAGTTTAACAATCCAAGTATGATTTTAAGCAAAATAACAATACTAGGATCACCAAATTCTCAGTTAAAACACTATATTTATGATTAATTGACTATCAAATACTTAAAGGAAAACTTTAAAACAAAAATTATGAAGATAATGTGATTAAATAAATAAAATACTTAATCTGGATTCAAATACATATATATAGACAAATAAAATAACCTTAATATTTTTATTTTTTTCCCAGTAATTTCTCTCAGGTTAATTATGATATACATATGTGAAGGACACTTAATTTGAACTCAAATACTTATATTGCAGTCTGATGAGTCTTTTGATAAAAACACCAGTAGGTTGATCCTTAGTAGATCAGCATTTGATTGTGACAAGTCTTTTAGATTCTTTCTCTCATGACAATTAATTTTATTATATTTAATTTCTTTCATGATATATCAAATTTACAAAATAGTGCCAATATAGTTATATTTTTATGTAAATTAAATATTCAGAAACCATCTACATTATCAAATCTTTCAAGTAGATTTTTTCAAACATGTACATTTGAGGTATATGTTATCCCCCTAAAAGATCTTAAGCTATATAATTCGTTGTCCAAAAAGAAATAATCGCACTAAACCTTTTTTCTAAGTGATTTCACATAATTTTTGAAATATAATTTACTTTTATATGAGTTATAACCCAAAATTATTTGAATTGAACAAGACAACTATTATAGATCTATAGTTTATAAAGTAATTTTTGATACCTGTCAATTGATACGAGATAATCTGAAGATCAATGACATTTGCAGGATGTAGAAACAAAGCATAAATGCAATCCATTTTGGGGACTTGATTTGAATCAAAGACGTGCGAGATTTGTGCTCTTCTCGCCAAGTTTCATTCGATTTGTTGTGGATGGAAAAACCAGGAAGCTACAGCTTCAAAGCTTACCAACAGTTATGGCTCACTTGCTGCACTTCTTCCCCAAGGTCCGGTGCAGGGGACATGTCCGAAAGTCCTCTGAAAAAGAGGATGACGAGGAGAGGTCGTGCTTGAAAAATGAGGATGGTGTGCTCTAGCCGATTTCATTCTTGATGAACATCAAAAAAGTTCACAAATTTATAAAATTTAACACTGGCATGAAAAAGTAAGATGTGAATGTAAGCTAACAATTTTTGTTTAATACCTCTAAGACGTCGATATAATTAAGAAGATCAAAGGGTATAAACCATAGATGAAGAGACGGGAGATGAAGGGGGGAGGGGGAAATGAGGAAAAAATTACACAAAATAATTATAATTAGAAACAAGACAATTATAGATATATCACAGATCAAGACTAACTCCTCTTTGAAATCGCGTATGGAAGTCATGACATCCACCGGAATATGCCTAAAAAAGAAGAAAGATAAGCAGCTAACAAAGAAAAGCGAAAGGAACAAAGAATAGAGGAAGACGTTTACCTTGGTAAGCTTAGGAACAAGAGGATGAAGGGGTTGATGACCCATAACAACGGAAAGTTAAGTTCACCAAAGCTCCTAGCGGCGACATGAAGGCGAAAAGGATGGAGATCAATTTGGAAACCCTAAAGGATAGGAGAGTAAGAGGTTATAAGGAACTGGGGTCATTTTTGGACTGGGCCATACGGTGGTCGGTCTCTTTATTTAGTTTTGGGCTTTTTGGCTAATTTTTGTATTAAGACTTTCATTCAATAAAAGAGATTTGAGCTCAATATTTAATTAAAAAAATTATAGATATATCACTAAAGAAGAAAAAATAATTTGTGCAAAGAAATATTTTTGGGTTAATTTCATAAAGGCCATTAAAATTTAGTATAATTGTAGTAAAATCGTTAATCTAACTATAAAATTATTTAACTTTCACTTAATTTTATACAATATCATTTTTGTTATTTCAACCTCACCAAAAATTATAGTTAGTTTATTTAATATATATTATTTTAAAGTAATAGAGTTTCATAACCCCAAAATTCGACCTATGAAATTTTAAAAGGAAAAATTTCAGTAATAACAAGTTTATTTTCAAAACATAACAAAATGTTCTTTTAAAATATAGCATATACTATATTGTATGTACGTGCATAGAGTATCAATATATATAAATTGATGTATTGCATATGGGTGCGCATATAATGTTTATATATGTATATTGATGTCATATACACAATATACGTATCCGTATAAGAATTTGTATAAGAATTGTGCCTTTAATTTAGAAACATGAATATCAATGTATATATGCTAAGATGTAAGATATAACTATATTTTATAATTATTTAAAAATATCACTACAAAATATAATTATGAAGTATAGTAAATTATTATTTTTTAAAAACTAATATTATAAACATACAATTTGATGTGATTCAAAAAAGAAAACACTTAATCTAGATTTAAATACTTATATATAGACAAATGAAATAATCTTAATATTTTTTCATTGTTTTTTGGTCGAAAGCTTAGCTTTTATTCAACCAGTAAGAATTTGTACACCAATTAGCTATTTAGACTTTTAGTTAATTCCTCACTTCTTTACAAATCTCATCAAGCTAGCTATTTTATTAGTTTTCTACTATATAACTCTACACTTCTAGCTAGGAAAATTGTCTAATCTTTGAAACAGTTTCCCCCATTTAAATTGGTGTTGTCTTTTTGTGTGAAGTTGGTGGATGATTTCTCTGGCTCTATGCTTGAATTCATGCTGCTGTTGTTGAAATCTTTTAGTGGTCTGCTCAATCCAGACATGGTAAATTCAAACATTGAACATCCAGCCTAGCACTTGTGATCCTAATTTTCTTTGTTTCACCATGTATGTCAACCATTGTATCTCAACTTCCTAATTTGGAATTTGTCGTTGTATTTCCAGTCAGTCTAGGAGCATCCTCCACAACTTCTGATGTGTTAGACAACACACACTCTTGTGGTACTTGTATTTCACATCTTTCTAATATGTCCACCGAAGCTAATCTTCCTTGAAGTATTAGCCAAAGAATAAACTGATATTTTGAATTATCAGGCTTTTTCAATTCACTTTTGAAAATTAGGGTAAAAGAACTTGTAAGCTTCTTTAATGTTGTACTTTTCTTTTATAGAGAGATTTTGCAAGTTTGTGAGCACTATGTTTTAGTTAAACCATGTTCTAGCGTTGAAGATCTTCCTCACCATTTAGCAGGCCTGCTTTGGAGTCTCCAATATGGTTAAATCTTGTCTCTTTATGTAGAAATTATGTGGTCATTGAATTCAAAAAATATTTTTTTGAAACATACAACCCCATAGAAGGTTGTTAATAGTTGCGTTGTTCCACAAAAATCAATCATATTCAAGCCTCCTGCACTTTTGGGTTTATATAATGTATCCCAATTTATCAGAACTCTTCTCGATGTTTTGGTGTTGCCTGTCCAAATAAAGGTCCAACAGATAATAGTGGTCGGTTCTATGACCTTTTTAGGTAATAGAAATATTTGTCCGCGGTATGTTTGCATTTCAAATAGGATATTCTTGATCAGTTAAACTCTGTCACTATATGATAAGAATTTAGTAGTCCAACATCTAATTCTCGCAATCAATTAAATTACTAGTGGCATGTATTGATGTACTGTGATCTTTTTTGAGGATAATGAGACTTCAATGTATTTAAAAGGCAGCTCTCCTACGAAGAAGGGGATATCTCTTAATATCTATTCTTTGAATTCATGTGTAGTACAAGGAATGTATAGTGAGCTTTTCTCCAAATTTTCCTTTAGCCCTGAAACCTTTAAGAAATGATTAAATGCTCGCAATATTAAATAAATTGATAATCTCTGAGCCCTGAAACACATAATCAGGTCGTTTGCGAAGCATATATGTATCACTCTCAGCTTCCTACATCTAAGATGGTACTTGAATGAGGGGTTATATCTCAACTGCTTGAATGTTCTATTTAGGTATTCCATTATCAATACAAAGAGGTATGGGTACATAAGATTCCCTTGCCTCAATCCTTTCTTAGCTTCAAAGCGTGGGGTTGGGCCTCTATTAATAAATAAAGAATAACTTATTGTAGATACGCATGTCATGATTAGATTCACAAATCTAGATGGGAGTCCAAATTCCAGCAGTACCATCTTTATGAAGGCTCACTCCATCGAATCATAAGACTTTCTGATGTTTACTTTGATTATACACCTTGGTGATACTCCCTTTTTGTGTTGCCTTTGACTAGCTCATGTGCCACAAATCACATTATCTAGTATATTCTTACCAGCTATAAAGGCTGACTGAGATGGACCTACCAAGTAATCGATAACCAACTTCAATCTTGAGGTGATTATTATGGCTATCAGTTTATAAGTCGTGTTGCAACAAGCAATTGACCTATACTTTTTGACACAGCTGGGTTGGACACTTTAGGAATCAGAGTCACAGTAATATAACTAACCTCTTTTAGCAGTTTTCGTATTTCAAATAATCGGAGAATCGTTTGAATGATCTCGCCTCCTATCAGCTTCCGATATTATCTTAAAAACTCTACACCGAACCCATCGATACTTGAAGATTTTTTTCATTTGACATCTCATTCAGTGCTTGTAGGATCTCTTCTGTGTTTACCTCATTTACCAAAAGTTGTTGTTGGTGTTTATTCAAGAAAGGGCCATCCTTCGTTATATCAAAATCCAAACATGGCAACTCCTCGGCATTAGTCCCCTATAAGGCTTGAAAGAAACTCACAAATTCCTATTGTATTCGGTTTGGATCAGTCAGTCTTTCACCATGTTCCATACAAATGGAAGAGATTTCATTTCTAGCCTACCTAGCTTTTAGGTAGGCAAAGAAAAACTTTGTATTAGTATTCCCGTATGTAATCCAAGTGGCTTCGGACCTTTGTATTAGAACCTATCCGTGTAGAGTCAACCACTTCTCTAGTTGAAACAAAGTATTTCTTTCCTCTTTGATCTAGTATGAATTAAACAAATCTTATCGCAAGAGTTCTTAAATTCCTTTGATTCTCTATACTTCCTCTCAAGTTAATTGTGATATACAAATGTGAAATTATACTAACCATTATCTCCAAAATATATTTGAAGCAGTAGTTCTCATAAACTACAATATTGAAAATGTATTAAAAAAGTGCCAAGAAGTCCAAAAATGAATGATAGAGTAATTTAGATTGGTTAGGAACTCTTGCACAAAGTTATGTAGAAAAATAAAGAAAAAATAAGGTAATTTGGTTTGATTTGAAATCAAAATTTAGATTTGAAAAAGGGTCTTGCGCACATGTATATTACATTGTATAGGCAGAATTCATCAACAACTATTTAAAGATGGTTTGACTTTTCACTTAGTTTTTTCATGTGCTTATTTTAGGCGAAAATTACACAAATTACCAAGTCAACAAAACGTGTCAAAATGATATAATTCAGCCTCATTTTAAGTGTTTAAATAATATAAGTCTTAATTAAAATGTCTAAATATAAAAAACGTATCAACTATAATTATCTGTCTATTAGTTCTTACTATACATCAAATATGCATATATATCACATACCTATTTTCATAGATATACGTTACACAACTATATGTCAACTACATTTTATAAATAAAAATATATATATATGTATATTGTAATTTAATGTCTAAATTACATTTGTTACGTTTATTTTTTGCTAATATCCTGGCTTTGTATAGTTATAGTTATCCCAATTTCCCTTTTTCCCCGAAGCGTACGGGTCGGACAAGTGGTTCGTGGACCAAACCTGACCCACTTGCCAAAATAGGAAAAAGGTAGGACCCACAAATATATATATATATATACAGACACTCCTAGTTCAGTTCAGATGATTCTTGATTTTCTGCCATTATTGAACTTTACAATTCCTTGAAATAAGTGAAATAATATAGTATACTTTATATGTTACAATTTTTCTACCGTCACGTTTACGCCTCCCCCAAAAGTCCATTGTTTCAATGCCATGTAAAACCAGCAAAGAATTTCTTCAGAAATAACTCAACCCCACAAACCCTTTTGTGAATTCCAACTTCAGTTCTTGAATTTTCGTTTTTTTTTGGTGGTGGAGGGAGGAACAATGAAAGGGATGAGTACTAGTTTCTCAGGTTCAGAAAATAATCTTGTTTCACTTACAAAGACGCCAGCTTTCGTCAAAATCATCGGTTTTTCTTTTCTATGTCTTTCCTTTCTCATCATTCTCAGAAGTTTTTCATCAGATATCACTACTGTCTCTAACCCCACAACCCCTTCTCTAAAATTTCCTATGTCTTTCACTTCCACACCCACCGCCGGTGAAAACTCATCTCCGCCACCGTCGGCGGCGGCAGCTGTTCCGGAGCTCCGAAAGCCGGGGATGGAGGTGGAGAGGACGGGGATTGTTGATGAGAATGGGGCAATGACGAATGAGTTTGTGGTGGGGGAGTTTGATGAGGAGGTGATAGACAGTGTGGTGGATGAGAAGAATGGGAGTGATGAGAATGGAGGAGGAGTTTTGCGGGGTAAAATTGGGAAATTTAAAGTTTGTGATGAGAGAATGAGGGATTATATTCCTTGTTTGGATAATATGGAGGGGATTTTGGAAAGGCATTGCCCTCCAAAAGGAAAAGGATTGGATTGTTTGGTGCCATGGCCTAAAGGTTACAAACTAAGAATAACATGGCCAAAGAGCAGGGATGAGGTATTGGATTTATGTTTTATTCATTATTATTGTTAGTATACTTCTAGTTAATTATTTTCCTGTTTGGTTTTTGCCCAATCTTTAATTAATGGTGAAGGTAAATTTGACTTAACTGAATTACTGACATACTTTTAGTTAATGTTGAGCTTGTCAGATCTGCTGCCCGTTACGTGAGTGATCCTTAACCCTACTTTCTTATTGTTATTTGTGACATCGAGAGGTTAAGTGAGATTAGCGGTCTGGCACGTTCCTGGAAGCTGGTCCTTATAATCTTGTCTATTCAAACCTCTACTAGGTCTAGAGAATGATAGCCTTTGAAGGCTTCCCATGAGATGCGTTGTACGGTAGTAGTTTATGTTAGCTGCTTATCCGGTGCCTTCTTTACGACTTTTGACCAAATTGAAGAAACTTTTGTTTAGTCAGGCCCGTTTCTTATTATTTGATTTGTCTCCATCTTTAATTAACAGTGAAGGTGAATTGAATTTCTAACATACTTTTAGTTATTTAGGTTTCTTATTTGTTTTTTCTCCACTTCAATTAATGGTGATGGTGAATTTGGCCAACTGAATTACAAGTATTATTTTCGTTTATTCTCATTTACAGGAATGGAATATGGTTGATCTTATAGTTTAGAATTAGGGGAATAGTTGCAAATGGCTTGTCTAGGAATTTTGGTTCTTGACTAGCTAGGTTATGGTTTCTTCCACGCTACATACTTGCACGAGACAGGTCTGGGGGAGTTGTAATTTATGGGTAAAGTTGCTCCAAGTCCTACCAAATTCTCTGAGGTGGTGTAGGTTAGGTATTAGACTTTTCTTTACTGTGTTATCATGGTAATTGAATGCCCTCAATAACTACTTAATATTAAGAATGGGGCAGCTGCTAGTTGATAGGCACACACCCCATGTTTTCATCACCTAATTTTCCCCGTCCTCTAACCATGTGCTATGTAATTTATCTTGCTAGTCTTAGATAATTATCATCATGGATTCTCTGATCAATAATATAACTCACCACATATGTTAGTCATCCAATTAATTAGAAACTGGCCTAATTATTTCCTAAGATTGTGGTATTTCTGCCCCCAATGCCTAGCTCAAGTGGCAAAAGGTGGAGGATTTGTGGCTTAGGTCGCAGGTTCAAGCCCCACACCATGCAAAGCGAAGCTTGGTATTTAAGTGGAGAAGGGTAGAGGGGCGGGCCCATTATCTACCGAGTTTAGAAGGTTGTGATTGGTCCAAAGGGCGGATCACAGACGGATTTCTCGGTTATCAAAAAAAAAAAAAAAAGATTGTGGTATTTCTCTAACCATTGTCAGTCACTATCTTCTGTTTTCTTTTCTTTCATTTCCTGTTAGAGGGAAAATGCCACAACTGTTCCTCTTTTGTTCAATATGTGATAATTTATTCTCTGGTGTGAGCTGTGATGACACTCATTAATCCGCAATCTTTTTCTTCACATTTCGGAACACAGTCTGTCTAGAAGTACGAGCATTTCTATGTTTTAGAAGTGACCGAGAGAACAATATTAAAATTTAGTCTTATCCACCATTCTTATTATATTATAACAACAACACACCCAATGAATACCATAATGTGGGGTTGGGTGAGGTTAGAGTGTACACAAAACTTGCCCTACCTTGTGGAGGTGAGAGGTTGTTCCCGATAGACCCTCGGCACAAGTAAACCATTATTATTGATATTAGAAAACGAAAACGAGTGTGGTGCTGTTTTCTTTATTTGAAGATTCAAGGCATTACTTCTAAAGCTGTAGCTTCAAACAGATATGGTTATCCAATGTGGCCCGTACACCCTTTGCCAAAGGAAAAGCAAGCAATAAGTGGGTAGAAAGGAAGGGTGACAAGTACATATTTCCAGGAGACAGGACACAATTTGCCCAGGGTGTAAATCAATACTTGGATCAGATTTCTAAGGTACTCTGCATCTCCACTTCTTACTTGGTTTATGTTTCATCAATATTACTTGACTATGCTACTATTTCATGCAACCATAGATGGTTCCAGAAATTGCTTTTGGCCAACGAACAAGAATTGTCATGGATATTAGTTGTGGAATAGCGAGTTTTGGGGCATATCTGATGGACCGCAATGTCAGCACATTGTCCATTGCAACAAAAGATGTGCATAACAATCAGATTCAATTTGCATTGGAACGTGGAGTGCCTGCTATGTTCGCAGTATTTACTACACACCGTCTTTTGTACCCTAGCCAGGCATTTGACATGATACATTGTTCCAGATGTAGCATAAATTGGACCCGTGATGGTATATATCTCGTTTGTTTCACTATAGATTGCTATTCATCATCAAGTTTTTGACCAAGAAATCGTTCAGAATTCTGTTACTTCCAAGACAAAGTTGAAATGTTTTGTTATGGTACAAATATCTGATGCAAAGCTAGGTTTTGATATTGTGACATGTCTTAAACTGTTCTTTTTAACTAAAATCAATGTCATCTCCCCTGTAAAAAGAAAAATGTAAAAAGAAAAAAATGGTAGACATGTGGCCAACAACATTATATGGGAAATAGAAAGGAACATATCAACAATAGAAAAAAACATCTTGTGAGTTTTACAGGCATTCTTCTTTAATAAGTAAATTGTATTTGCATCTCTATGTAAGTATCTTTTGGGGCTTCTTCTCTTCCTTTGCTATATTATCTAGATTGTTTAAGGGGTGGATATTGCCAACGTAATCTTTCGCTTCTCATCTATTGCTCTTTGATTTTCCGGTGAAGATGGCATTCTGCTTCTAGAGGTAAACAGAATGCTTAGGGCAGGAGGATATTTTATCTGGGCAGCAGAACCTGTTCACAAACATGAAGAGAACTTGTTTGCACCACTTAAAGGTAACTGCTTTATCATTATCTAGCAATAGGGCACCATCAAATAGAGTCTGATGTGAGTAAAAAATGTAGACACGAATCATCTGGACTTGTTTCTGTTTGCGAATTGTGCAAAGAGTCTATATTTAGATTTCTCTTTATGTAGCCCAAGGAGAGTCAGATATTTTAATGAGTTAGAAATCTTCTTGAAAATTAAATGCTATGTCCATTTTGGTTATTTTCTTCACAGTTTTATCATTACTGTGAGTTCTATAAACTGCGTTAAGGCGAAATGTTGCTTATGCTTTATGTTCCTTACTGTTATGCAGAAATGGAGGATCTTACTCGACGCCTATGCTGGGAGTTATTAAAGAAGGAGGGTGACATTTATATTTGGAGGAAGCCATTGAATAATAGTTGCTATCTCAGTCACGCTCCAGCAGTTCAACCTTCTCTATGTTCAGCTGGTGATGATCCAGATAATGTCTGGTATTTCCTACTCTCTTTTGCCAATTTCATAATGTAGCATGCTCTAATTTCATCAATATCGATGCTTGCCTAACATTTTCCTTGGCTCCTGTTTAGTCATTTACTCATATCAACTAGTCCTATTTGTTATCTGCATGAATTTATCTTAATAGAGTATGTCCGTGTGTGTATACATATTGTTTCCTTACAAAAGTTTTAATGGTCCAAGGGATGACTGACGATAGGGGTCTTAAGAAAACTGAATATATTGTGACAAGGTTGTAATTGAATTTGTAATTATGTGTGGCTGATGCTTGTTTTATTGATTCTTTGCGGCAGGAACGTAAACCTAACGAAATGTATTACACAATTACCTGAGAATGGCTATGGAGCTAACGTGACTGCTTGGCCTGCACGCCTTCACTCTCCACCGGACAGGCTGTTTAGTATAAAAATGGATGCTGAATTATCTAGGAGGGAAATTTATAAAGCAGAGTCAAATTTTTGGTATGCCGTAATAAAAGGATATATTGGTGCTTTCCGTTGGGAAACGTTAAACCTACGAAACGTGCTGGACATGAGAGCTGTATATGGGGGGTATGTTTCATTTAAAGAATTGGATCTATTCATTCCATTTTACATATGCTCTGCTGACATCTAAAGCTTTTGCTATTTGAAAAACATTTTAAGCTGCAGTGCTCCTAATTGTTGTGATGTTTTGGTAGGTTTGCAGCTGCGTTGCATGATTTCAACTTCGATTGCTGGGTTATGAATGTTGCTCCCGTTAGTGGTCCTAATACACTGCCTGTTCTATATGACCGGGGTTTCATTGGAGTCATGCATGACTGGTAAAATACACTTCTCTTTCTGTGGATAGTATTTACATCAAATGTTTACAAGTTTTTTCTGGAGTCTATTCATCAGATTTGGTGACGGATCATGGTATTCATGTACAGCCAAAATTAGTGCACCACACGACTTGTACAGTAGATCATATAATTCTCTCTTTTATTTGTTAGTAGATTTGATAACATGTCTCTGTGGATTTGAACATCTTAGATTGCACTCTAGATGATCATGTATCAAACGAATAACGGGGCTGGCTTACACCAAAATCAATTTCAGTGGTTTGAAAACCACTTCTTACCAACAAATTAGAACGTGAACACGAAAAACTTGACCTGTTTAAATCCTATTGTTTTTATCTCCAGGTGTGAGCCATTTGATACTTATCCAAGAACGTATGATTTAGTCCACGCAGCTGCTCTTTTCTCAGTCGAAAAAAACAGGTATAATACTTCTTCACCTTGCCTTAACTTTTGGATCAATGTGATTCATCAAAGCACTTCATTTTATGTGAAGGTGATTGATTATATATCCTCACATCTCATTCATGCAGATGCAATGTGACAACTATCATGCTTGAAATAGACAGAATTCTTAGACCTGGGGGACGAGTTTATATTCGTGACACCACACCTGTTATCGAAGAGCTCGTAGAAATTGCACAGGCCTTAGGATGGGTGTCATTTAAATATGATAGCAGCGAGGGACCTCATTCCAATTGGAAGCTTTTGATTGGCGAAAAGCGTCTATAATAAAAAAGACAGCCCAGTGCACAAAGCATCTCGTATTAGTTATATGTTTTGATACAACACTTATTTCTAAAGAAGATAGATGGTTTAATACAAAATTGGAAAAGCCTCAATGTCTCAGGAGAGAAATCTTTTTTTTTTTAACTGTAAATAATTGAGCAATTTGGTTACTTTGAATTAAATTTGTATTTATTTCTCACTTTACTAGTAATCTTTTGTTACTTAGTTCTAAAAGATTGCAAGAGCCTCAGATTTAATTTCAGTTGCTATTTACTCTCATCGACTTGATTGTGTAAAAATCATTTACACTATTGTTGGGTGATTTGAAGGCGAGTTATACATGTATTAAATTTTGTATAGGTAACACCACGTTTGGTAGCTAGTTAGTTATTAGTGTAAAAAATTACTACGGTGTCGATATTATTTTATGTAAGGTGGAATAACAAATATAGGAATACAACATAACTAATCCCCACATAAAATAATACGCGCTCATACTATTGTATTATAATTATTTAATAGACCTCCTTAACTGTCAATAAAGGTTGCTGATATTGCAAGAAAAAGAACTGATTGAAATATTATTAAATTCTTGCAAATATAAACATTCAAATTCAAATGTTGAAAGTTATTTATACGAAATTATGAACAAACAAGTAGAAGAGAAAAGTCAGCAGCTAAATATTTCTAGAGTATATTAAAAGTCTATTAGTAATAAAATAATAGTAATATAAAGTTCAACAGAACTATAAAATTAAATCCCCGGCAAACCATCTAACATCATTAATCCAAATGCATACAACTAAAACATTTTTTTTTCTTGGTAGATGGTAAGTGGGATTATATTATATTACATACCTCTAATTCTAATTAATTATCAAACATCATGTCCTTAAACTCCTCATAATCAAGTTTTCCATCTAAATTTTTGCCATAAACATTAATCATACTCTTACAATCTTTCCCACATTGTTCATCCCACAATCCTAATCTTGACAATGCTCTTTGCAGCTCCTCACAACATATGAATCCGTCCTCGTTTAAATCGAATACTCTGAACACTTTACGAAGGTCATTTTCCAAGAAAACATTTTCTCGATCCTCATGCTTATAATTGCTACCTTTATTAATATTTACTTTTGTGATAGCATCATAGAAGATGAAAAAATCAATAGAGTCTAGGCTTGTTTTACCAAGTAGCAACTCTAGCTCCTCTTGGCTTGCAATAATTCCAATGGTATCAAGAAATCCCTTTAACTCATCAAGACACACAAGACCATCACTATTCTTGTCAAGCTTTGAGAAGATTCTTGACAAATTAATTGAGTTGATTGGAGACATGATCGAAAAATGAAGTTATATCGAGGGCTTTCTGAATTAATCAAGCCAGTAAATTTCTGACGCGGAATAATGATGCTTTGGAGAAAAACTTCAAAGAAGATGTGATACTATATATAGTACTTCAATCAAGAATTGAGAGGCAAATATCCCATGTCCTTTACTTGTACGGACTAATATACCTAAAAATATATA
The DNA here is from genome assembly GCA_036250505.1 of Solanum acaule. Classification (NCBI taxonomy): domain Eukaryota; kingdom Viridiplantae; phylum Streptophyta; class Magnoliopsida; order Solanales; family Solanaceae; genus Solanum; species Solanum acaule. Next base: position 1,659 of record JAJOOR010007682.1, on the reverse strand, counting down.
TATAACAATCACAAGACATTACTTGTGGTTGAAATTGGACAAATAGGAAGTTTCTTGGAAGAAGGGGTTTTATAAGAAAATAAGCAGACATTTATAAATTCAATCAAAAACAAATTAGTATTAGTAGTAATTTCTGTGTTTTTTCGTTGGCTTGAAGAGTTATGTTCATTATTGACTTGATTTATATAAGTAAACTTTCTAGAAATTTCCTTTGTCTTTATCACAACTTCCAATAAGGAGAATAATAGAAATACGGAAAGCAAATTTCACTCGTTCAAGATACGATGTCATAGAAAGTAATATATAGTCAAAGTTATATTCTCTTCGTCTTAATTTAAAAGATATTATTTATGGTGTAAAATAAACTTAAGATATTTATAAATAAATAATTTTATAAAAAGTGTACTACTATAATATATTTGGCCTTTGATTAATAGAGAATATGAAATGAACAAAGATCTATGAACAATCAACATCATTCAAGAAGAAGTAGTACCCTTAGATTTTGGCAGTTCCATACTGAATACATATTTTAGGACCACAAAGAATAAAAAGTCCTACTTTGTGCCTTTCAATCTTAACCTTCCCTTGCAAGTATTTCGTTATTTTCATATTTTAGTTATTTTGTCCCTTGGGCTCATTGAGGGACCTTGCCCCCAACAAATTTACTAAAGAACGTGGTGAAATGGATGAGACTATTCCTTTCTTAAATTAGATGTCTCGAGAGTTTGAATCTTGGGAATAAAAATGTTTTTCCAATAGGGAGTGCTTCTCTTCAAAATGAGGCATTACATGATGTGAATTCAAATTAATCAGATTTTAATGCGGATACCCAACCTTGAAGAACAATTGCTAATTAAGAACAAACATAGAAAGGAAAATTAATAAGGATTGTGATGGAGTTGTAAGTACTCCTTTATCGAGATTGAATTCCCCTTATCATGGAATTGCTTTTATTAGAGAGTACTTTATTTTTCAATGTGCGTGAGACTTTTCAACATAAATTTAAATTTAATCCAGCTCTATTACGAATATTAATGTCTGAATAACTTTTAACAGAAAAAGCATACAAAAGAAAGACAACATATAGAAGAAGTGGATGAGAATCAAAATGAGAGACACATACACTTCATAATAATAATTAGCATAAACTTCTTCTATTCTAACCCTAGTTAAAGAGAAATGGTCCCAATCCACAAGTTGTTTGTTTTGAAATAATCAACACTGCCTATTCAAACCTTCTCCATTCAAATATAAAGAAGTCAAAGGGAAATTTATGATCTAAAAATTAAATGTTATACTGAGTGAAATATTGCTCTACCTAAAATACGATGCTACATGGTCATGAAATAGTTAGAGGTGTCAAATGTGGAGGTTGAGTTGAATTTGAATGAATCTAATTGATTTAAGTCAATAAATGATAAAATTATTAAACTAGTTAAAATCAACAATATATTTACAAAAAATGACTATAATTTCAAAATATTACAAAAAGAGCAACATCATGTTGTTTTTATAACAAACAATTTCCCGCTGTCCCTTGCCTCTCCTCTCTCTTTGTGGGGGGGGGGGGGGGGGGGGGGGGGGGGGGGGGGGGGGGGGGGGGGGGGGGGGGGGGGGGGGGGGGGGGGGGGGGGGGGGGGGGGGGGGGGGGGGGGG
>JAJOOR010007678.1:0-19655 GCA_036250505.1 Solanum acaule | reverse complement strand
CCCCCCCCCCCCCCACAACCCCCAAATTTGCGTGCATCGTTTATAGTTCATGGGTTTCGGCGCTCTTCCGGCTTGTTGCATTTTATATTTTTTAAAAAGTCCACTAATTTACAATAAATAATAATTTATGTATTATAATTTCTACATAACTAATTCCTACACAAATAATACCTACATAACTAATATTTGTATAACTAATACCTGAATAACTAATACCTGCATAACTAATACATGCATAACTAATACCTACATAACTAATACCTGCTTAACTCTAACCAGTAACCAAATGGCCCCTAAATGTTTTCACTTTTCATGAAAGGAAAATATATTTTTCTTCCATATTTGATTTATTCTTTCCTTAGAAGAAATGTTTGGAATCCTATAAATTGAAGACTCCTCTTCTCATATCAAAAACACAATAGCATCCACAATATAGACGTTTAAGAGTTTAGTTTATGGAGAGATTTTCTTCCTAACATCTTTATGTTTTTCAATATTAGTTTTATCATATGTAGGTCGCTTGACCAAACCATATTAATAATATTTTTTTAGGATACTTTTATTTGTCGTTAGATTTGTTAATCATATTATTTACAATTGTAAGCTTCCACATGACGCCCTAATCACTTTCGAACCTAACAAGTGGTATCAGAGCACATGGTTCAATGATCCAATGGAACGAGGTTGAAGACATGTTCAAGTGGTTTCAAATCGATTGTAATTAACGTGATGATAATGGAGATTTTTGTGCTACTACATGTGGAGAAAATTTTCAAATATTTTTTCAACAAATCATGTTGCTCCATCCTTTAAAACAAAATCAATTTTCAACTCATGCTTACTTTGAGCATGAGCTCCAACTTTCAACCCCTGCAAACTTTAATGCTCGGGCTCCACTTTTAACTCATGTATATTTACTTTTAACGCATGAGCTCCACTTTCAACTCATGTATATTACTTAATGCATGAGCTCCACTTTCAACTCATGCATATTACTTTTAACGCATGAGCTCCACTTTCAACCCTGAAAATAACTTTTAACACAGGCATATTGATTTTTAAATCATGGTAAGCAGCAGTGATACATGAAGATTTTGTGAAGAATAAGATTATCAAGTATATGAAGAAGGCGAATCAAGTTTTGTCAAGAAAATTCAGCCAAAAGGGGAGATTTGTTAGGGTTTTGCCATGATTTTCTTACCTTATTTGAAATTTATTTTTTCCTAAAAGAAAAGACAAAATATTACCATAAATTTTTTCACTTTTCATGAAAGGAAAATATATTTTTCTTCCATATTTGGTTTATTTTTTCCTTAGAAAAAATGTTTGGAATCTTATAAATTAAAGACCCCTCTTCTCATATAAAAAACACAATAGCATCCACAATGTAGACGTTTAAGAGTTTAGTTTATGAGGAGATTTTCTTCCTAACATCTTTATGTTTTTCAATATTAGTTTTATCATATGTAGGTCGCTTGACCAAACCATATCAATAATATGTTTTTAGGATACTTTTATTTGTCGTCTGATTTGTTAATCATATTATTTGTAATTGTAAGCTTCCGCATGACGCCCTAATCACTTTCGAACCCAACAATAGTGTCTATAAAATGTTAATGCATGCATTAAATTCCTTTGCATCACTAATACATAGAAATCCATGATATTAGTAATACATTGATCTCTCCAATATACAATAGAGTGTATAACTAATGCAAGTACTCAATCCGTTCCTAATTACTTGTCCATTTTTTAATTTTATTTTTATCCTTTTCTACTTGTCCATTTTGACAAATCAAGAAAAAACAAAAAAAAAATTACCCATTATATCCTCAATTAATTACTTTGAAAAAGGTAGAACTTCTTGAAAATCTTAAATTTTTACATTATCCACTTCATAATTAATAGGGATAAAATGACCCTCAATTAATTAGTTTGAAAAAGATAGAACTTCTTGAAAATCTTAAATTATTAATTCACCCACTTCATAATTAATAAAGGTAGAATGGTAAAGTCACTATTTCAATCATTTTTTTTTGACAATTCCGCTAGGTAATGTGTGCCTAGGGCTAGTTTTATTAATAAAGAGAAAGGATCTCAAAGAGAAAAGTACAAGCAAGGGGGCTAGGCCTTACCTTACTAATCTTAATAAGGTAACGAACATCTACTAATTAACAAGCATGAAGAAAATAAAAGTTAGAGAAAACTAGATATTCTATATTAATCATCATAGAGTTTATAATACACTCTGTGATGATACTACAAATGTGGATGCTTAAGTAATGCAAAAATACAAAATCTAAGAATAAAGCTGAGTTATCAACCTCAAACTTCATTTTATATATGTAGGAATTAAAAGAGATGGATTGCCCGTGTAAAGTAACCTGAAGAATTTCCCTCTTGTCTTCTTCGTCAAATATGTCCAACAAAACTTGATAGTTCATCACTTCTTTTTGGATTTACTGGATCGTGTTGTTGTTGAAACTGTCATATGATTTTGATTTGCCAGTCACATTAATAGGTGCCTTGGAATAAATTCCTCAGTCACCTTACCATCCCAACTATATTGCCTTTCATGTGTCAATCATTATTTTCTCAATAGGTGTATATTCAAAAGTAGACAAGTAATTAGAAACAAAAAAATATTAGTTATACATAACATGAAAAAGTGCACCAAATAAGATACTACTAGAGCTTATGCATGCATTAATTCAGAGTTATAGTAATTTAATACTACTAAATTGTGCCTGTTTGATCAAGTTTTGGATAGTTCAAAAGTTCTTGTTTATTTCCAAAAAGTGTTTTTTTTTTTTTTTTTAAAAAAAGCTGAGAGAAAATAAGTGTTTGCAGGGAGTATCCTAAACGATTAAGAATATTCAAAATATTTTACCCCAAAAAAAGAGAGTAGTTTGAAAGTAAGAGTTCGGAGCCAAAAAGACAAAAAAAATTGTCAAAAATTCCAAAAGGGCACATCAATTTTTTTTAAAATTAAAAGGGTAAAATCGCTCCCAACGAAGCGATTTCCCTCTGACACAATGACTAAAAATCGCTGCCCTTTTGTCCAAAAACTTTTTTTCTTTTTTTTTTTAATTAAAAATCGCTGTCCTAGTAGCAATTTTGTCCAAAAACTTTTTTTTCTTTTTTTAATAAACTGCAGCGATTTTAAGTTGAATTTTTTTTTCCTTACACATCGCTACAGGAGCGGCGTTTTTCATGCCTATGTTAATGTGCTCTTCTTTTCATGCCTATTCATGCTTATTGTTAATTATTAATAATATAAAAATGATTAAAAAAAATGCATGCCTATGTTAATGTGATCTTCTTTTCATGCCTATTGTTAATTATTAATAATATAAAAATGATAAACAAGACGGACATTATACTCAATAAATTTGTTGAAGCATTTGGAAAATTGAATTATATATCATAAATAATAATAAAAGAATATTGAATTTTAAAAAAACTTTTTTAAAAAAATTCTTAACCAAAATCACAATCACTGCTATAGCAGCGATTTTGAAGAAAAAAAGATTTTTTTTTTTTGAGAAAATCCCTGCTAAGGCAGCGATTTTTTTTTTACGGACTACGTCAACTTTTGTCAGAAGAAAATCACTCCTGACGGAGTGATTTTGCCCTTTTGGTTAATTTTTTTTTTGATGTGCTGTTTTAATTTTTTGAAAGAAAAAAGTTGTTTTTTTAGCTCCGAACTCTTGAAAGTAATGTAGTAAAGATGCTGACTTGTTTAATTTCTTACTAGATATAGTGACTTCAGCTAGATTTGTAGTAAACGAAAGAGAGATTTTTAAGGATATTTTAGACTAGTTAATATTTCAAAAGGTTACTCAATCTTGGGAATTTATTTAGCAAGTCATTAAACTTTATTTTATATCAATAAAATCACTCAACTTAGGCTTATGCATCAATAAAATCACTTTACTAAATTTATCATTAAAATAAATCTGAAAATGGCAGTTGATGACTTTATGGCCTAAACAGAGCTCTGAGGTCGTCTATTTGAGGTCTCCCATTGTAGCTCTGTGATTGGAACCAAAATTGGTTCCAGAACGTTTTTGTTAGAACTCACTAAAGTTTATCATTAAATCAATCTTCTCATTTTCTAATTTTATGGTTCAGCTCTTATTTTTTTGATGTTGTGATAATCATTGCTGACTGAATTTCCTGGTGATTAATTTGGAGGAGTCACTTTGTCATAACAATTTGGTACTAATTTAATATAGAAATCATCATCTGCAATATATAAATTTATCAGTACTCAAATTGATACAAAACAAAGTTGAGTAACCTTTTGAGATATTGACTTTATTTAAGAGTAATTAATTAGTTGGATAAGTATTTCAGTGATTGTGCGTATCAAGAAAATGGATCTTAATGTTAATATCGTGTTAATATTATCTCTTAAATGATGCATTTAGTTCAGCTGTCTCGATATATATCATATCATGATTCATGCATATAAGCTTTTAAAATTCAAATTATACTATTGAAAGTCAAATAACCCTCAAATTATTAGACAGACAGATCTGTTACTTGGACACGAACATTGTTACAGTCAACGAATTAAGAAGTATAGAATGGAGGGAAGAAATCTAAAGCTCGAGATAGTGAAGCTCTAAGATGATCAATTAATGAACTAGTTAGAGGTTGTTTGGATTGACTTTTGGCTTATGACTTATAAGCCAAAAACAAGTCATAAGTTAGAAATTCTAACTTGTGATTTTTGGACTTAATTTTGTTATTATAGCTTAAAAACAAGTGCTTATAAGTTATAAAAAACATCTAAAATAAGCGAATACAAATAGACTCTTAGTTGATTTGGTTACATCTCTTACTTGTTGATGTAGGCCTGAGGAAGAGGAGTCCATTTTGAAAATAGTCAATTTGGGAACTAGTTGATATCTTACAAGGATGCAGAAGTAGTGAAACCAAATGGATTCGCAAAGTTAAACACAAGGCTGATGGCACGATTGAGAGATATAAGGCTCGATTAGTTGCTAAGAGTATACACAACATGAAGAGATTAAAATGAGCTAAAAAATACATGCTAATATATTTTACCGTTCTCAAATATCGAAGCATAATTCACAAGATCTTGAAAATTTAACGTGTGATTGTTGAAAAAAGTACTCTTACAAGTAGAATTATTGAATTTAACTGTGTAGAGATTTGGCAACTCATAAAAGCTAAAATTAAATATGATTTATATAGAAATTAATAAAACATGTGATGCAATAAGCAAATATAGTACTTACTAACTTTGAAAAACAATGTAGCTTCTCAAATACAAGTAGCCCTGAGACACCAACTTAACACCTCTATGGTATATTATTGCTATGATTATACTCCATCCTGACACCAATATTCATAGATAAAGAAGCTTGGCTTATTTAGACACTATATTTTCTCCTTGTTCATGCATTTATCTAACAAGAAAAAAGCAGTTAAATACGAGCTCGAATTGTTCGATCCACACCAACAATTGGTGTACTGTTCACAAACTCCCCAAATATTATATCTTCCTCCAATGCTTTTATTGTCTCTGAAGAAAGGCAAATTTCAACAATTATGCTCCCTTCTTCTATTCCTGGTGACACTGTTATTTTCCCATCTAATATGTTTCCCACACCACTTCTATGTGCAATTGGCTTTCCCCAACCAAAATCATACTTATAAAAATCGAATCGCGGAGAGTTGTGCAGCATAAAGTAATTGCTTGGCAAATCACCCAATTTTTGTACCTCAGGGTCGTTCATCCAATTCTCGTATATGCACTTCAACTTTTCATGGTCATGGGAAGCAATCGACTCATTAATTTGCAAAGCAGCCCATCCGAATCCGTGCTCCAGCAGTTCTCTCGTTTTGATCGTTATGGTAACAGGGTAAATTGCATTCCCAAAGTACCCTTCTGGTAATGGAGGATTCAGTTTTTCCCTCATGTTAATGGATACCTCAAAAGTAGTTTCCTGGTTGTGATCGAGACGACGACAACGTATCACAGATCGCCAAACGTGAGCCAACACACCTTGAAGAGAAGAAATCTTTGTGGTGTTCATTTCATGATTGGCCGTTGCTTTTAACTTGGAGACATTTTCTTTGGTAAAGTGAAATACCTTTTCTCGCAGCATTTGTACTGCTGGTGGTATGAATTTGTCACTTGAATTCACCATTTCATTTGGTATAGAAATCCGATTAGAAAAACAGTCCATTTTGAAAGGGAATTCACGTTTCAAAAAGGGGATTTTTGAGATGACATTAGAACCGCGAGATAACTCAGCCCAAGAATTGTAAAAATTCCAAAAAGAAGTTCCATCGACTACCACGTGATTGCATGTGCTGCCAATGAAAATGCCATCCACAAGCTCTGTTACTTGCACAGCCAAACAAGGTAGTTGGGAGATAGCCTCTTGGTTTTGGACTCCATTTAGTGAGAAGAAATCGCGTACCACATGAGGAACGCAATTTGATTCCATGATGTCGCGAATTGTAACACCATCAGCTATCGCATGGTTGAATTGAACACCAGCATTGTTACAGTTAATGACGAAAGAAGTGGTTCCACTCTGTTCTGTGATTGCCTCAAGGCGGCCACAGAATGGAGGGTAGAAATCTAAAGCTCAGGATAGTGAAACTCTAAGATGATCAATTAAGGAAGTAGTATTGGTTGATTTTGATACAGCTCTTACTTGTTCCAATGTAGGCATGGGATAGAGGAGTCCACTTTGAGCATAGTCAATTTGAAGTGCAAGAATGTCCCATGGTGTCAACTCAATAATCTTACAATTATCTGTATGGTGCTGACTCTCTCCAGCAGCTTTAACTGTCCATGTTGAAATGATGGATACCTTGGAAGCCATAGCTTTCAATCACCTTAGAGTTCTACAAACTAGTGAGGAAGAAGATCCAAGTATAAGGTACATATATAGTGTTGACTTATTTAATTTCTTACTACAGCTCTAGACTTAAAACTGCTACTAAAATTTATAACTTTAAGCAAGATTTTCTTACCAAAGTTGAAGACTAGTTTCCTATAACATATTCCTTACCTGTGGTAAGAAAACTTATTAGATTATGCTAATCTTGACCATTTAAACTTTAATATGGCAAGTGACTTAAAGTTGATTTGAAGTTACAATTTATACCTAAAGAGCAAATCATAGTTAATAAACAAGGTATCAGGATATTGTAAGGCGCCTCATTAATAAATTGCATATATTCATAATTCTTTTATAAGTAAATGTTTGTGATTACATGTTATTACAAACTTTCAAATACATTTAATTTTATAAAGATTCACTAGTCAATCAGTTATTATTTAATAGAATTATTCCTTCACACGATATGAACGATCTTTTCAAGTCGAGTATGATTTTTTTGTTTGCAATATTAAAAAAAAAATGAAATCACAATTTGGAATTCGGAATTCTAGTTTTTGGTGAAATTAAGATTTGGAATTTTGTGCAAATTTCATGAACAAACGTTGATTTTAAATCAAAAGTTGATATAGAGGTCCCAAATTCAATGGTCAAACACCTACTTAGTCTCCGTTTGGACATGATTTGAAATCAGATTGTTCTAAAGTTAAAGTATTGTTTAGACATGCAATTTGAATGTCTTAAGTTGTATTTTTCTCATAAATACGAAATTCCAACTATTGTGAAAACTATTAAAATTTCCTCAATTGAACCAATCATAATTCATAAACAAGATCTCAAAATATCCTAAGGCGCCACCACATTCACTACAACAAAAGATATATTATTTAATGGCAATAATAAATATGTGTATTCATAACCAATACTCTATATATATATATCGCTAAAGACTTAGCACTCTAGATGCAATGACATTAATTCAATTGTTACTAAATATTTTTACAACTACAAATATTACCGCTAAAAAAGAAAAACTATTGGCACTAAGTCTCTCTTTTGATGTAGCATATACTGTCTTTGTGATTTGTCCCCGTTTATATCATATAAATCTAGATTTCTAGAATCAAACAAAAAAAAATTAAGGTGATTTTACCTGAGAAGTGGGATATATTAACTTTCCATAATGAGTTGCTTGTTGGTGATTAACGTAGCTCCTTCTTGTTGAGTTTTTGGATGATTAGCAATTTAAGTTTTGATGCTAGAAATGGGTATGTAGAGAATAGCAGAAGAAAAGTATAATCAGGAAACCTTCTGCTAGCCCAAGATCGTTAACTAAGATCGGAAGACTCAACTAAAGAAGAGGAAGCTAGAAGGGAGAATGAATTTTGGATAAAAGAACTTTGTTATAGAAGAAGGCTCTTTGATTTGAGTTGTTCTTAGGTTTTTGGGTTGGTTACAAATGTACAAGACCATCCTCTATTTATACTTGTTCATGGATGGTTCTAGAAATTCTTCTAGATTCATCTACAAAGAAAATTCTAGTAATCTTTATCTTCTAGATATCTAGGTATTTCTTTAAGATAATTATCCTAGATACTATCCTAGACTATTCCAGATTTTTCTCAAGTACAAATATCAAAGATTAAATTACTCTACAAAATTCTACTAAATATCTAAGATATTTTTTGTACCTACAAAAAATCAACTTTAATTTTTCATACTCCCCCTTAAAGTGTTTTTTTTGGAAACTACCCCAAACTTGTCGTGGAAGAGCTCAAACGAAGCTTTGAGCCACGTCTTGGTGAAGATCTCAGCAATTTTTTTTGGACTCCTCTTGCTTCATCAAATGATAAAGATTTTCCGTTATTGAATGAGTCATGTGAATTATCTCGTTCCTGAGTTCCTAAACTCCCCCTTTCTCTTAGCTTCCTTGCAATTGTGTTATCTGGAGATACATCTATAATGGACAAGTTTGAAACTCCGATACTCAAAATTTTATAACACACTTCTTCCGATGCAACTCCATAATATTGAGAGATTTTATTAGTATTAGCCTCTTCATCTGAGTCAGTGATGATATTGTAATCTATTTCTTATGAAACATCGGCACCATAGTAGGATACACCATCAGATTTCCTTTCGAGCTTTTCAATTACCTGTTATCAGCTTTAGAGCTTTCGAAAGTTATATCGTCTATCACTTCGCCTGGAATTTGGCCTTCAAGGTCGGCTTCTCCATCTATTTGATCAGCATTTTCTCCATTTGCTTCCAATATTTAATCTAAGCCAATGACTAACCTCGATATGGCTGACGATTGATCAGAGACTTCAACTTTCCATACATCTTCCTCAATACTTTCTCCATAAAGGTCTCCACTAGCACATGTAGTTTCAGATACTACCTGTTCAAGATCTTCTTCTTTGATTTCTTCAGTAGCAGCTTCCCTGTCATCACTGGGAACATCCTAAAAAATTTCTTGCTTCATGCCGACAACATATGTTTCTTGCTTCTCCACGTGATCGACTATATTATATTCTAGATCCTCGATCTAATCTCCTTCAAGATTGATGGAAATCATGACATCTATTGCTCGAGCCTCAACTACTAAACATTGTTCCCACTTTTCTTCTTCTTCGGGAACTTTTTGAGCCATATTGCTCTCCTTGGCTCGGCAATATCTTTTTGCGCCTCATTAATACATTGCAAATATTCATACTTCTTTTATAAGTAAATGTTTGTGATTACATGTTATTACAAACTTTCAAAATTTAATTTTATAAAGATTCATTGGTCAACTAATTATTATTTAATATAATTATTCCTTCCACACGATATGTACAATCTTTTCAAGTCGAGTATGATTTTTTTGTTTGCATTATTAAAATGATGAGTGCATGATTTCATAAACTTATGGGTCGAGCTTTATATTTTAAAAAAAATTGAAATCACAATTTGGAATTCGGAATTCTAGTTTTTGGAGAAATTAGTATTTGGAATTTTGTGCAAACTTCATGAACACACATTGATTTCAAATCAAAACTTGATATTGAGGTTCCAAATTCAACGGTCAAACACCTACTTGGGCTCCGTTTGGACATGATTTGAAATCAGATTGTTTTAAAGTTAAAGTTTTGTTTAGACATGTAATTTGGATTTTTTAAGTTGTATTTTTTCTCTTAAATATGAAATTCCCACTATTGTGTAAACTATTAAATTCTCCTCAATTGAACCAATCATAATTCATAAAACAAGATCTCAAAATATCCTAAAGCGTCACATTCACTACAACAACAAAAAAAAATATTATACTATATATATATATATATGTCGCTAAAGACTTAGCACTCTAAATATAATGACATTAACTCAATTGTCACTAAATGTTTTTACGACTATAAATATTACCGCTAAAAAGAAAAACTATTGGCACTAAGTCTCTCTTTTGATGTAGCATATACTGTCTTTGTGATTTATCCCCGTTTATATCATATAAATTTGGATTTTTAGAATCAAAACCAAAAAAAAGTAAGGTGATTTTACCTGAGAAGTGGGATATATTAACCTTCCATGATGAGCTGCTTGTTGGTGATTAATGTAGCTCCTTCTTGTGGAGTTTTTGGATGATTAGCTGTTTAAGTTTTGATGTTAGAAATGGGTATGGCAAACAATTAAATATAGATATGGATGAAGTTTTTTCATGGATATGGATGAGAATAGTCACCAAGGTTGATTAAAGGGAAATTGTCAAACGAGTGCAATTGTATATTCAAAAAAGAACAATGTTATTAATATTATTTAGTTTGGAAGATAAATTAGTACACCATATCTTTTTAATTATTTTGAAATTTCTTGTAGTTAGTCATCATGAGAATACTGTTTTATTATAATAATGAATTTAATAAAATAAAATTTAAATAATAATAAACAAAAAAATATTTAATTCAAATTAACAATACAAATACGTAACAACCATCTAAACAAGCTCGTAGTCTTTCGTATGGCTTAACTTATTGATTATTAGGTCAGACTTTGTAAAAAATATTATTAATTCAAATTTTGATGTTTGAATTAGTTCTTTGTACTGCAAAATTCAAAATAATTAGCATACTTTAACTATATTTTTTATTCTATGACCTAAATCATATATCACGTGATATGTGACTTAGTTATATTTCACCTAACCACCCAAGAGATGTCTAATTTATGGGTCCTCAGGTTTGATAGAAGTCACGATTAGTCTTGAGTTTTTAAGGACCAGTTTGATCATAGAAATTTTTTTTTTTTTTTTTTGGAATAGTTTTCTATTTTATTTAAAAATTAATGTTTAATTATGATCATTTTAAATTTAGTTCGAATATTATATTTTAAATTTGAAGAATAACTTATAATTTTACTTGACTTTTTCATATTTATTTAAATAAATTATTTTATGGGTACATAATGTACCGTACATTCAAACACAACTCTACCTTTTAACTTCTATTCCAGTTAATAAAAATCGAAGTAAAAGGTAATGAGTTCCCTATGTCTTATACTATTTTTGCCTTGAGTCTGTGTATTTTTTTATTTTTTCATTCAAGGGTGTTTGGAGTTCATATTGGAGTCTGACTAAATTCGAATCGCGCACCATACTTTATTCATAGGTGGCGTTTCCAACATAATTTTCTCCATATACAGAGCTTGACTCCAAAACCTCTTATTAAGGGCCTGTGTATTTTTGCTCTGTAGTCTCATTTGAAACAGCAAAAGAAATGATTCGAGCTACAAAATATATATAAATAAATAAAGAATCCTTAAAATATCATTTAATAACATAAAAGAACACCATTTTATAATAGTCTAACAACAGTATTAGTACAAAAGAATGAAACAAATATAGTACATTTACAGATTCTTCATCAGTAGCAGTTTTTATTAACGCAATTCCGTTGCATCAGAATTTCCTATGACGGAGATTATCAACAGAAATCGTCCCTTGTAAATTGTTTGTAGCAGCCATGTTTGAACCAAATTGCAATCTGGAAGCATTCTGGTTGGAAACAGGGGAAAGCAGAGATGATGCTCTGTTATTGAAGCTTCTAGGCTGAGGCAGATCCAAGAAATCAACGGTGGTGACCGGAGGCTGAAACTCCGATCGAGTTCTCCGGTGAGACGAGCCCTCGATGGAATCAGCCCCGACGAGCAAGTGGTAGCTCCGGTTAGAGGTGTCGGAAAGGGACCGGAAAGTACTATTGTGGTGAGGCCTCTGTTTCTTCATAGCGTGAAGGAGAAATGGGATTAAACCTTCCATGAGTTTTCTTTTTTCTTCTTAGTGGGTTATGTATGGATGATGTTTTTGAGTTTTGGGTGTTTAAGTTTTGAATTTTTGATGATAGAAAATGGAGATGGCTGACCATTATTTATAGTGGAAAATGTTTTCAAGAAGAAGTTTCATGGATATGGATGAGAATAGTCAACAAGTTGATTAATGCTAAATTGTCAAACCAGTGTAACAAATTGATTCACGTATATCCAAAATGAATGATTAATTTTTTTCAAAGATAAATTAGTGCACTAAGTATCTTTTAATCATTTTGAAATTTATTGTAGTTATATTTGAGCAAGGCTGAGTTATGTAAAGTTGATAGGGGTTTATCTAAAATTCGTTTGATAAAAAATTATATATTATTTACATATAATTTAAATTATTTCTTAGGCATACCATATCCCCCTTTCTTTTTGTTTTGAGATTAGGATCTCATCGGAAAGGCTGACTGCTTTGCAGGGTCGCTTGCCTAGTATAGTAGATTTTAAATCTTGTTCAGGTTGTATGTTTATTTTTTTATATTTTGAAATATTTTAGTAAAAAAAATTTCTTTTTTTTTGTGGGAATACAATGAATATGTTATTGTAGTTAGTTATAATAATATTTTTTTTACTTTTTTTAGTTAATGCCTTAATGGTGACTACCTAGCCACTTTTGGGCGTACAATTATCTAATATTTTTTTTACTGAAATTTGATTTTAGTCTTTCATAGTTTACCACTCATTTTATTAATAATAAGGTGAGACTTATGGGTAATTTTTGTCTTTCTTTTACTAATAATGTGTTTTCAAAACGTGTAAGAATTATTTTAATTAGTTTAAATTCTGATGTTTGAATTGACGCAAGTAGTTTGATGATTAGTTGTTTGCACTACAAGATTATGTCATTCTTTTCAATACAGAGGCTTATTAAATTAATTGTTAACAGAAAAGTTAGCAGACAATATTATTAGTTAATTAAATAGGAATAAGTCTTGACCGTTGAAAAAAAAAATACACATTGAATAAGACTGGAGAATAAAGAAAAATCATTAAGAAACTGTGGGCAATTGAAATAGTAGATGGAGTAGTTATCAATAATAACGCGTTAGAGACAGTTGGAATCCACTATTTTTCAAGTTTTGACCTTGCTTTTCAATCAATGTGCTCAATTAACTATTTCGAATCAAATTGAAATACTACAATACAAGTTGAACACAGAACACACCTTCACTGGTTGATTATGTTTACCACTTTTGGTAACATGTGTCTTTTTCCTTATCCCTTAAACAACACCTCGTTTAGTTCCAAAATTAGAGGGGTGGGTGGATTAGATTAGATTGAATTTGAGAGAATCAAAATGAATTGAGCTAATACACAACACGTTATTAACCTGCTCAAATATTGCTTAGGTTGAAATGCACCGGATCAAAAGAGACTAAAATTGAATAATGGATCATAATTCAAAGCGCTTAATTTTTACATAGGTTTTTTTTTGTTATTATTTATCTAAGTATATATAATATATATTTTTTCTCTTTAGTATGACACTATATATATATATATATATATTAATAAAAAATATTTTAACAAGATTTCATTAGTCAATTTGAACTATGTATATATTAACTCAACTATTGCATGAGCTTAATTGGAGGATCAAAATCAACTGAGTTAATAAAGGACACAAGTTGGGAGGATCATGTTTTTATGGACTACACTCTTAATTTTGATCAAGTTAATAGGCCATTCATTTACTAGGCATGTATTAAATGTTTAACCGATGTTTATGTAATGAACACGTGTCAAATTTAACAGGTTAGGTGAGAATAGTTAAGGGCAAAATCATAATTGGTTGAATGCAAATTGACAATTAAAAAAGTAAATCCTACATCACAATTCACATGGTATGTAAGTTTGTTATATTTCACCTACCAATCCAATGCAAATCATGGAGGCAAGTCCATGTATTTTCTCAAAAAACCATTATGATACATCGTTTATACCTTATGATATTAAAAAATTAGTGTTTGATTATAAAAAATTTAAATTTAATTTGTAGTTGTATCTTAAATTTGAAAAACAACTCACTTTTTAAAAAAAATGTATTATATCCAAGCATGAACACTATTCAAACTATTTTTTACGACAAATATAATTAAACACAACTCTATCTTCCATCCTAGCTTCATAATTTTTCAAAAAATAAAGCAAAAAATTATCTGAAATCTATGGACAAACATCTGCTAAGAATATAAGCTTCATAGTAGGTGTACATAAATATTCTAGCATGTTTAAAAATACAAGTTTAAGAAATGCACACAAATTGATGAACGTAAAGAATTCCAATAAGGGATGAGATCCTTGAACTCCCTATAAGATTTGGATAATTCTTTTTATTTGAACTAGTTTTTGAGATGTTTATTAAATTTAAAACCTAATTTGAAATGATATCAAAGTCATATTCATCCAATTTATACAAATCAAGAGAATTAATAATTACACAAATCAAATAAATAACAAGAATTTGAAAAACTATAACCGCATTAAATGTTTGGTATTCTCCATAATCTTCTCATTTGACATCATGTTTAATATAAAATAAATTTTAACTTTTCTATGTTTAAGAATTAAGTAGGTACACTTGTTTGACAATTTAGCGCTGAGTGTTGGCAATTGGCATCTATATCCTATCCTCCTACTCTGTAATTTCGTCTCTTTCTCCACTATAAATAATGGCCAGCCATCTCCATTTCTAACATCAAAACTTAAACACCCAAAACTCAAAAACATCATCAAGAAAAAAGGCACTCATGGAAGGTTTAATCCCATTTCTCCTTCACGCCATGAAGAAACATAAGCCACATCAAAACACTTTTCGCTGCCTCTCTGACACCTCTAACCGGAGCTACCACATGCTCCTCCGAGCTGAATCCATCGAAGGCTCGTCTCACCGTAGAACTCGATCGGAATTTCAGCCTCCTGTCACCACCGTT
The DNA here is from genome assembly GCA_036250505.1 of Solanum acaule. Lineage (NCBI taxonomy): Eukaryota > Viridiplantae > Streptophyta > Magnoliopsida > Solanales > Solanaceae > Solanum > Solanum acaule. Next base: position 4,486 of record JAJOOR010007678.1, on the reverse strand, counting down.
GATTTCCTGGATCTGGCTCAGAATAGAAGCTTCAATAACAGGGCATCTTCTCTGTTTTCCAACCAGAATGCCACCAATTTACAAGGAACAACTACTGCTGTTGATAATCTCCGCCATACGAAATTCTGATTGCTTTGAAAAAATTACTACTACTACTTTGTGTGTTCAAGTTTTAAAATCCAGACAAGATCATCTTCAAGTGTAAATGTGCAATAATTGTTTGATTCTTTTCTACTGTTGTTCAACAATTGTGACATGGTTGGTTGTTTTATAAAATAAATACATCGAGTTGATATATTATTCAACATCGAGTTAATTAATTGACTTCCTATTTATAGTGTCAAGCTGACTGCTTAAGCTACTTGCAAAATGTTTGCTTAATTGTAAATAAAAAATAAAGATAAATCATGACTTTTTAATAAGTTGCTTGCATTGTCTGCTTTATTTTAAATTTATCTAGAAATTTAGGTAATGAAACATCAATTCTTTCGTTATCTTTTGTAGTTCGTGCACACTCTTAGCCAATATGTCGTGTGGAAATATTGTTGCCTTAAGGTTTAAGGGGTGAACAAGTGCTTGGAGAAATTTTAAAGTTACTACGTTATACGATTTACAAATTTTATAGTGAACTTCTCAAAGTATTTTACACAACTATACTATTTTGTACAATTTACAAATTTTAATTTTCAATTCTTATTGTGATGTTTTTCTTCACATTAACTTTTTAGTCATTGCTTTAATTAATCTTTTTATACTATAACTCAATAGTATAATATATGAAAACCAACTCGAATTTTAAACTTTGCATTCAGACAAAGACAATAATATTAAATAGGGATATGTTAAACATTTTTACTCTTTCACTAAATACAATGAATTCATATCATGGGACCCCAATGTTTTTCGTCAAAAGGAGACAAACTATTAGACAATTTATAACATTCGACCCACTATTTCTTAACGTCAGACGTCTTTTTAAGACAAAATCTTCAACAAAAGTGATAAAAAAAATTGACAGTCATACAATGTGTGTAAGCAGACAATTAGTTTAATTATTGCATTGACGGATCATTTTGTCAACATAATACAACCTAGCTAGTGGTCGTAGATATGGAGATATATTAATTATCCAAAAATAATGCACTTTTTTCAACATACGCAGGGACATCAAGATATTGAATTATGCCAATAAATAAATATTACTTTATGGACTTAAATTATGGTCAAGGTGAAAAAACTTTGTCTCCACAACTACACCTCCAAACTTGGGGATAATACTGCTCATTATTTTGTTCATCATTATCTTCTTCGATTAATACTTGAATGGGCATACATGGCATGCATTGGTAGCATTTTGAATGACATGCCATTGGAGTTGATCCATCAACTCTAATCACCTCTTCATCTCTTGTCCACTTGTGCAAAACCTAATTAAGTATTCCAAGATTCGTCATTTTGTCAACAAACGAATCTATGGTTTAGTGTCAGTGGGTTCATAATAAGTAATATTTAATTATTTTTATCTATGTATAATAGTTCAAGTAAAAATAACGAATTCAGTCAAAATCACAAAACATTTTATAAATTCACCTCTGAGTTCTGACACATTCAATAAGAAAAAAATATAGAAAAAGAAGTAGAAGAGGAAGATGTTGAGAGAACTTCAACTTACTGGTGGCAATGCAGGAGGAAATGGAGATAGTTTATGAGAATGAAGCATTAATTGAAATGTGGGAATTATGGTGAGAAAAAGGAAAAGGACCAAAAATAACTTCTTTGGTAAAGTTTTAAATTCCATCATTAATTCTGAAAATTGTTTCATTGGCATTGGCCAAGTACATAGATATTTAATACAGTAGAATTTAGCAAAAGTGTGCAACTAATTGGCTGTGGGAGTTGTTAGCATAGTATTACTTTTCGAGGAGAAATATGTTGAGAAGTTAGTTCCAGATACAGTTGTCAGCTGATAAGCAAATGTTTTAGTTAAATTAAATGCATGTGATTCTGTTAGATGTGTCAGTGAGTTGGTTAGTGAAAGTCTTCATTTTCTATATATGTACAGAAGTTCATTCATAGAAGTAGTAATCCTTTTCTTTGTATCTGTAAGTCATTGATTGTATGAAATAAGATGGAAGTTTATCTCTCAGTTTATCTGTTGATGGTGCTTTGAAGAAAATTTGGGATCGATGCAATGCAATAGTGATCTCTTGGCTCACCTGCAATGTGAGTAAGGAATTGTTGCGTGGAATTCTCTATTCATCCAGTGCACATCAGGTATGGCTTAATCTGAAGGAACGTTTTGATAAAATAAATGGATCTAGGATTTATCAATTACATAGAAGTATTTTCACCCTTACACAGGGCACATCATCTGTTTCTTCTTATTATACAAAATTGAGAAACTTATGGGATGAGTATGACTCTATTTTGCCTCCTCCTAGTTGTGATTGTCACAAGGCTAAGGACTATGTTGAACAGATGCAATATCAACGATTGTTACAGTTTTTGATGGGTTTGAGTGATAGTTATTCACAGGCAAGAGGTCAGATTTTAATGATGCCTAGTCTTTCTAATGTGAATCAAGCATATGCTTTAGTTATACAAGATGAAAGTCATAAGGGAATCACTGGATCTATACATGAAGGGATGGAATCCTTAGCAATGTATACTACAAGGAATCACAGGCCACCTCAGTTTAACTTTCAACCTCAGTTTGATCCTAGACAAACTCCTAGGAAGAACCATCTGTATTGCGATTTTTGTGACATGAAGGGACACACTAGGACAAATTGCAACAAGCTGAAGAAGTGTGATCATTGTCATACGACTGGGCATGTGAAGGATAATTGTTACTTACTCATTGGATATCCAGAAAATTTCAAAGGGAAGAAAAAGGCAAATGCAGTTATAGGGGATGGTAATATGTACTCACAGATGCAGGACTTGCAGGATCACAAGGAGAAGAAGGCTCACATAGCTATAGGAGAACATCAGATGGGAGATCAAGTTACACAGGAACAGTTATTTCAGTTGTTGAACAACACTTCACCAGAACAATTGAACCAAATTTTCAATATGCTGAAAAGGGACAACAACAACATGGATCCTCAAAAGAGTGTCAATATGGCAGGTAATCCTTGTTCTCAATTGAAGTGGATTATAGATACTGGGGCTACAGATCACATGATACATAATCACATTTACTTGCAAGATGAAAACATGATGAATAGGCTAGGTAAAGTGCAGCTGCCTACAGGAGACTTTGCTACTGTTTCACATGTTGGAAATTTTCAACTGAATGATAATGATATAATCACAGATGTATTGTGCATACCAGAATTTAGGTTTAATCTTTTGTCTGTAAACAAACTGACAAAAGAGTTAAACTGTTCTGTCTCTTTTTTCCCTACATACTGTGTGTTTCAGGATCTCTTATCTGGGAAGGTAAAGGGGATTGGTAGAGTAGAGGAAGGATTATATGTGATGGACTCGAAAACAAGACCACACAAGGACAGGATTAAGACAATGTCTGCAGTCAAGAAAGGAGATGCAGGTGCAGAACTTTGGCACAAGAGACTAGGGCATGTTCCTATGGAAGTTCTTAGAAGAATAAAAGACTTTAGTACTTGTAATAGTTTTACCATTGATAAGTGTGTCATTTGTCCACAAGCAAGACAGACTAGAAGTCAGTTCCCTGTTAGTCATACTATAGTTGCTGATATATTTGATTTAGTACATATGGATGTTTAGGGTCCATATAAGGTCACCACTCATAGTGGAAAGAGGTTCTTTCTCACTTTAGTGGATGACAAATCTAGATGGACATGGACTTTCTTAATTGCTTTGAAGTCTGATGTAATTGTTGTGCTGAAACATTTTCTGGCAATGATAAAGAATCAGTTTGGGAAGTGTGTTAAGGTTTTCAGGGAGGATTTCTAAACTCTAACTGTCATGATCTCTTTATGTTGCATGGGATTATTCATCAAAGATCTTGTCCACACACTCCACAACAAAATGGAGTTGTGGAAAGGAAACACAGACACTTATTAGAGACAGCAAGAGCTGTAAAGTTTCAAGGGCATCTACCAAATAGGTTTTGGGGAGAATGTATAGAAGCTGCAACCTATATCATTAATAGAATTCCTTTATCTGTATTGGGGAATAGGTCTCCTTATGAGATATTGTACAAAAGGCAACCTTCTCTGGCTCACATCAGAGTGATAGGTTGTCTTGCATTTGCCACAGACCTGAGAAGAGATGACAAGTTTGCACCAAAGGCTAAGAAAGCAGTATTTCTTGGCTATGCTGTCAGTCAAAAAGGATATAAACTATTAGATGTTGAATCTAAGGTTGTTTTTGTTAGCAGAGATGTAATTTTTCATGAGACCGAGTTTCCATTTCAGTCTCTAGGATTTAGAGAAGATGCAGATCATGTACCCTCAATATCATATTCACATGTAGAAGACAGTGAGCTCACACCATGTGT